>MJUU01046756.1:14238-55571 GCA_002080025.1 Modiolus philippinarum | reverse complement strand
GAAAAATAAAAATTTTAGGTTATCTGTAAATTTACAATTTTGGCCCCTTCAGCCCCTCATAGCTCGGAAACGGTAAGAGCTACGCCAAATCTGTTGTCATAATACTGAAAGCTTACATCAAGAGGAATCCAAAGAAAAAAATCCCATCGAAATCCGATGAAAAATTAAATTTTTTGGTTATCTGTAAATCTACGATTTTGGCCCCTTCGGCCCCTCATAGCTGGGTAAGGAAACAAGTTACCAAAAATCTACAAGTAGAGCGCTATGATAATTTTTCATTAGGAATCCTTTGGAAAAAATTGCATCAAAATCGGACTAAAAATAAAAAAAATGAAATTTTTGAAATTCGCCCCTTTTGGGCCCCATTTATCTCGTGAACGGTACATGCCACGTGAAATCCGTTGGCATACTTCAGATTGGAAATTTTCTAAGGAGTTTACTGAAAGAAACCCCATCAAAATCCGATAAATAATAAAGACTCTACAGTCAAATATGTGAAAACAACCAATTTTACCCCTTTTGGCCCCTTTTTCTAAAACGGGCGGGGATAGGAACATAAAATTATAGCCCGGGCTAAAGCATGTGCCAAGAAACATCATACTAAAATTTGAAAATGATCTGTTCACTGGAACCAAAGTTATGCTGTCCACAGACACAAAAATACCCAATTTTACCCCTTTTTGGCCCCTTTTTCTGAAACGGGTGGGGCCATAAACCCGAAATTAAAACCCGGGATAGCCATTATGCCAAGAAACCACATACTGAAATTTGAAGATGATCCGTCCACTAGAAACAAAGTTATGCTGGCCACAGACGCCGACGCCGACGACTGCGCCATAACATAATACGACCGCAAAATTTTTGCGGTCGTATAAAAATGTATATGTAATGCCTATAAAACAGTTTTAAAACTTGAGTTTTCAGACCTGTCAAGTCTCACATGATCCGTGCGAGATTCACCAAAAGCTTATCCAAATTTGCGGCAAATTCCTTTCATCTTTGACAATTTTGGCAAATCTCATGCTAGGCAATTTCCATCATGTCCAAACATGTAACTCGACAGGTCTGAACTTTTTGATGTTTGTTTAAACATACCCAATCTTCACAACTTTTTAAAAGTTAAAATATGTATAACAGATGAGCTAGATATATGTGTCTATTGTAACATTTTTCTCCAATATCTGGTATGATCAACATTTTCTACATTTTACCACTTCATTCATCTTGATCGGTCAGTATAATTACCAGATGGTATCAGGTCAAGATATATATTGTTTACCTTAGTACATTCCAGCAACAGATACATTTAAAGGTACATGTACAGGTTCTAGTGCTGCTGATGAGGAATTAATTTCTGAAATGGCCTTACAGCTCATTAAAATTATTGCAGTTGGAGTTTACATATGTGTTATGGTCTCATGTTCATTTACTCCATATCCTTTCATAAAATATGTACATGTACAGGCAGTCTCAACAATGGTTTGATAGTTTATAGTACAATTTATATGCCAATCTACCCCCCTAAAGGTTTCAAGGGGTTTCCTGATTATTATTTGTCATATTTTGTATAAATCCTAGGGATGGAGTTGTAGGGTTGATTCTTATCCCTTTACATCCCCATCCCCTTCATTTTTGAATAAAAATTTAGTTAGCACAGCCCAAAGTCTGTAGCTACATTGCAAAGTATACGAAGTTATTAAGAAAAAAATCAGTTACTTCTCCACCTATGACTGGTTTTCATCTGCAAGAAGCCTACACTAAAGTTAGAAGTAATTGGAGCTTATACATAAATTGAAAAACTAATAATCTTATATATTTGATTACATGAACAAAACCTAATTGTGGAATTCAATACGTAGGGGAAACCGGTCAGCATCTTTATAAACGGACACAACAACATCTCTATCGTTTCCGTAGATACAAAAAATTCCGAAGTTCAATTTATCAACATCTACATAAACATAAACATAACATCAAATTTATAAAGGTTCAACCATTAGAAATTGTTGTAAAGCAGGACGGACAGTCACATAAACAATTTGAAAAATCACGTAGAGCTTGTGAACTGTCTTGGATAAAGAAGTTACAAACGGCGTATCCTCTCGGTTTAAATGATAATATTATGGGCCTAGGTAACATATCAAGAACTTCTTCCATCAATATTATGGATATTGTTTAAAAAAAATTACGTAATAAACGATCCCACGGTAAACGCATCAATCGTAATAAACGAAAATACCACAGAACTTCAGTTTAAATTTCTGACCTTGTTACAATCTTTAAAAATAACGGCAGGCATAATTTGCTTTGTAAACAAGAGCTGTCCCGAATGGCAACCAGGTATACCCCCACTCACTGAACCCTGGATAAAAAATTCATGTTTTCACTATATTTCGTAATTAAGTCCAATTTTTGTCAAACAGAAAGCATGCATCTGACATGACTGAAAATAGGACATTCCTTACAACTAGTCATACAGAGGCTGCATACGAGATTTGAAATCGATCCCTCTTGTAGAAGCTGAGAAAAATGTGACGAAAAATTCATGTTTTCACTACATTTTGTGACAAAGTCCTCATTTTGTCAAACAGGAAGTACACATCCGACAGGACTCAAAATAGGACGTTCCTTACAACTAACCATGATGAGGCTGCATACCAATTTTGAAATCAATCCCTCTTGTAGAAGCTGAGAAAAATGCGACGAAATTTTTTTTCGGACGCTCGGACGAACGGACGGACAAGGTGAATGCAGTATACACCCCTCTCTATAGAGTGGGGGTATAATTATGTTCAATTCCTATTGTTAAATTAAATACTTTATTGGAAAAATGCAATACCATAGCATATTACAGTCCAATGTATGAAGCTGCTGGAATAATCAGCGCATTTTGCTACCACAAATTGTTTCCTAAAATTGATAAACCTGAAGACCATAAAAGATATTTCCTTAATTTACCATATATCAACAAAGGGATCGACCTTATTGATGTATCTAGTATATTTAGAGACTCAAAAATTATCAAACTTATTCCTCCTTATTTTGATAATATGGAACCACCCATTATTTCTTATACTTACAAAAAACCTACAAGAGACCTTATTTTTAATTATTCATCTGTTAACAAAAAACCTGAAATTAATCAAAATTCACCCTTGATCTGAAATTGTGCAAGCTCGAAGTTTCGATATGAACCTAGTGGTCATGTTATTACAGGAGACCTCAACATCGTCCAGGACCGAGAGGTAAAAACTTTTCTCCAAAAAGGACCCAAATATAGTCCTCCTTCAAAAATCATTTGGAAGGACTGTCGTGAAGTCATTAAAAAAAGCCGTCATGTCATTCTCTAAAAAGTGGTGTAAAAGAGAACATGCGGATAAAAAATCATTAGATCCCTTCATTAACAAATGCATGGAAGTTGTTGATACACGAATAAATCATTTTGAAAGACATTATAAGCAGCAGAATACCATTCCTGCCATTTCAAAAATTAAACGGAAGTTAAAATATTTGGAAAAAGAGTATATATTTGTTCCGGCAGATAAAGCAGCCAATAATGTGGTCGTTGTTTGACGTAAGTATTACATCGAGGTGCTTCGGAATGAAATTACCAATTCTAGTACATTTCAAGCTACCACGTCAACAGAAACACAAATAATTGATGATCACATGATAGCTACAGCTGAACTTAAAGCAACTTCTAATTATAAAAGCATTCCTACTATGTATTGGCTTCCTAAACTTCACAAAAATCCTTTCAAATTTCGTTTTATTTCGGCATCAAGTAAATGTTCAACTACACATATTTCTGNGCTATGATTTTTCTAACCTATATACTACATTACCGCATACACTCATCAAAGAGAAATTTTCGTATTTGATCAAATGGTCCTTCAAAAAATCAGGATGTACGTACATTTGTTGCAATACATTTAAATCGTTTTTCAGTGACGACAAACATGACAAATATACCAACTGGACTTGTCAGGATATGATAAAAGCATTAAATTTTCTTCTTGATAATATTTTTGTTCGTTTCGGTGATACAGTCTATCGGCAAAAAATAGGTATTCCTATGGGTACCAACTGTGCACCTCTCATAGCAAATTTATTTCTTTATTGCTACGAGTCACAATTCATGGCAGAAATTCAAAAAGACCCTTCTAAACAGCATTTAGTGGATAAAATTAATAATACATATAGATATTTGGACGATATTTTGGCTTTAAACTATCCTGAATTTTCTAAATTTACAGATGAAATTTATCCTGCAGAACTTACTTTAAATAAATCCAATAGCAGCAGTGATTATACTCCTTTTCTTGATCTTGATATATCAATAAATCAAGGAAAGTTAAACACTAAGGTTTATGATAAAAGGGATGATTTCTCCTTCCCTATAGTCAATTTTCCCCATCTCGACGGCGATGTTCCGTTAGCCCCTTCTTACGGGGTCTACATTTCACAACTTGTTCAATATGCACGAGTATGTAGTGATGTTTCTGACTTCAACGAGCGAAATCTTTGTCTCACTGAAAAACTTCTGCATCAAGGGTTTAGATATCATAAATTGATAAAAACATTCTCTAAATTTTATTAAAGATACACTGACTTATTAAGAAAATTTGGTTCAACATGCAGGGCTCTTATACATCAGGGCATTTCACATCCAAACTTCTATATGGCAATATCATTTACAAAGCGCATAAATTCAATCATAGGTAATCAACGATTACAAAGTTCGCCTCGTTATGGCACATGGACACAGAAACCCTATTTGGCCAGGGTGCTCATTTACCATACCTTATGCATGTATAAAAGGCTAGAAGATCTTACCATGTACAGTAACCGAGACCTGAATTCGGACATAAACGGTAAAGTGACCTAATTTTGCTTGGATGCTGACCTACCCGCAAAGATGCATGGACATGCAAGGTTAGATGATCCTACCATCTACAGTTACTTAGATATGAACTCGAACGTAAACTTGAATGTAAGTCAATCATGCGGAAAATATAGGTCAAAGTGACCTGATTTCCCTGGATGCTGACCTACCCCCAAAGATGTATGCACATGCAAGGTTAGATGATCCTACCATGTAGGGTTACTTAGATCTGAACTCGGACATAAACTTGAATGTAAGTCAATCATGTGGAAAATATAGGTCAAAGCGACCTAATTTTGCCTGGATGCTGACCTACCCCAAAAGATGCATGCGCATGCAAGGTTAGATGATCGTACCATGTAGGGTTACTTAGATCTGAACTCGGAAATAAACTTGAATGTAAGTCAATCATGCGGAAAATATAGGTCAAAGTGACCTTATTTTGCTTGGACGCTGACCTACCCCCAAGGATGCATGCACATGCCAGGTTAGATGATCCTACCATGTACAGTTACTTAGATCTGAAGTTGGACGTAAACTTGAATGTAGGTCAATCATGTGGAAAATATAGGTCAAAGTGACCTAATTTGCCTGGATGCTGACCTACCCCCAAAGATGCATGCACATGCAAGGTTAGATGATCCTATCATGTACAGTTACTTAGATCTTAACTTGGACGTAAACTTGAATGTAAGTCAATCATGCAGAAAATATAGGTCAAAGTGACCTAATTTTGCCTGGATGCTGACCTACCCCCAAAGATGCATACACATGCCAGGTTAGATGATCTTACCATGTATAGTTACTTAGATCTGAACTCGGACGTAAACTTGAATGTAAGTCAATCATGCGGAAAATATAGGTTAAAGTGACCTAATTTTGCCTGGAAGCTGACCTACCCCCAAAGATGCATGCACATGCAAGGTTAGATGATCCTACCATGTACAGTTACTGAGATATCAACTTGGACCTAAAATTAAATGAAAGCCAGCCAAGCGGAAAATATAGGTCAAAGAGACCTAATTTTCCTGGAGGCTGTGAGTTAGCTCAAGATGCATCTGTACACAAAGTTTGATGACCTACCCTTTATAGTTACCAAGATATATACCTAAATGAGGACGTGGATGCGGACGAAGACACGGACGCCGGGGGTACTCCAATAATCCCCCTCAACTTCGTTGAGGCGAACTAAAAATTGTTTTTCAAAACTTATTAATCCATTGAACAAACTTATTCATAAAGGATATAAATACATGAGCATTGTTGTTAAATCAATCGTTACTTCTGGTTTTTGCTGGCAAAAATATTGATCATCTCCTAAATGCTTTACACCATAACTAAATTTAAACAATTTTTCATATTGGCAGTATTTGGCATTGCACAATATCATGTTCTTCTTTCATAATTGATGACGTTGTTATACCAAATCTATTAAGAAGTATTTCAATTGAAGTTTCATATGTAAGAAGGCTTGATATCATAGTCAACGGAAATTATGTCCTTAGCTAGCTGTCAGTAACTGCGAGCATTTGTCCGGACAGTACCTGTGTGTATTGTCTTCATGTTTTATGTACTTCATTGTAAAGGTACTCTTCTTGATAAGTTGGACTTTTTTCTAGTTTGATTTTTACTGTGAGACTTTTTGTGTATTTATTTTTAGCCATTCACCACACATAGGGGGAGGGTTTGGATCCAAAAAAACGAGTTTAACCCCACCACAATTTTTGCACCTGTCCCAAGTCAGGAATATGTTGGTGATTGACTTGTCCTTGTCTTCTTATAAAATTTTAGTTTCTTGATATTTGGGTTATTGGATGTGGTTTGTTTCCATTGATTTATCCACCTTTTTACCCTTTTGGGGCAATATAGGGCTTGCTATATATGGTGTGAGGTTCCTTACTGTGTTGAAGACCGTACGGTGACCCCTAGATGCTTTGTTTTGGCTCGTTTTAACCTGGATATGGGATGTTGTCTCCTTGATATTTACCCCATTTCCTTTCTTTTTCAAATGTACTTCCTATAGACATGACTTCCTACTTGTAATACATGTATATAAGTAATTCAATATAATTCAACCACTTGTAACGACTATGACCTCAACAAGTTCATTCATAAAAACACTTAACCCCAACATCTGAAATTGATACTGTAGTTTTATTATAAAGATGAAATTTCCCTTTGTAAGTCTTATATTACAGAAGTAATTCAAACTACATTGTACTAGTAATGTAAGCTCTTTCTAAAAAAAAAAACAATGTCTCCCTAACCCTCCCTAACCTTAACATATCACAGGGTATAATAAATCGTGTACTGGATAAAAATAAAAGAAAGTCGACATTCCATTAAACAAAACTGCAAATATGAGCTTAAAGTATAATAATACTACAAAATTACAGGATACTCCATGGAAAAAATTTGTTGCCTGTGCTACAAATGAAATTTTTGGGACTCTGTGAACCTCCAAAATCCATAAAATCTACATGTAAATTTCAAGTATTTTAAAAGTGCTTTGTTTGCCATGCACTCTGTTTTTACATGTATCAGCTGACATAAAAAGTACTGTTAATCTGGTTAGGCCAAACGAAAAATATGTGTGTTTACTGTAGTCTGCTGAAAAAAATTAGGGTCGGTAGGTCGGGAATCTTTTTTTTTTTCAGGCATCGTCAACGAAATCCGGAAAAATTTCGGGTCATTCCCAATTCAGTTCCAAAATTAATCCTACAAAGCAGATGTCCTGCCATTTGCATTGTGTTTTGGAAGAAACATGGCATATTTCTTGATTTTTGTCTATTTGAATGTCTTTTGAACCAAATAAAAAATTTAAATGTCTATTTTATTAACTTTCCGTACCAGCGGAAGCATGTTACCAGATAAACTTATCAATTTACAGAGGTCTGTATCAAAATAGGGTCGGTTGATAACAACGTTGAACTTTTTTTTTATGAGAATCAATAAAAAGTTCTAGGGTCGGCAGGTCGGTTGGACTACGTAAACACACATATTTTTTTTTTGGCCTTACATTGCTGATTCCTCAAGACATCAGAATCTTGCCAAGACAGCAATTTTCAGAGGAATTAAAGAAAATACAGTGCAGCCAACAACTTACCATGATAAATCACAGTGCTAGACTTATCACTTTAAATTTTTAAATGTCTATATCTTTTTTCCTTATTGATCTACATGTATCCACATTATTTCTTTTGCAGGTTAAAGAGTAGATTGCATCGCTTTAAATTCTAAGAAAGCATGTTGATAGATCAAACTGGAAATAAATATGGCACTCGAAAGTTACATGTTTTTGTAGCATAACTAAGGAAAACCTAGTTTTCCTCAGGAAAACCCGGTTTTCGCTTCTGTAAACTAGGGTTTCCAGAGCTAAACCCGAGATTCCCTACCTAAATGTACGTTTCCCTCCAAAAATACATGCTTTCTATGAGTTTCAAAAGCTAAAGCCGAGTTTCCATAGCCAGGGAAACCTAGGTTTCGGTAGCGAAAACTACTGTAGGTTTCTCTAAGGGAAACAAGGTTTCGGATGCAAAAACTATATATAGCTAGGTATTCCAGAGCTAAACTCGAGTTTCCTTACCTAAATGTAGGTTTCCCTTCAAAAATACATGCAAAGCTCAGCTTTCTATGGATTTCCAAAGCTAAACCCGAGTTTCCATAGGGTAACCTAGGTTTCGGAGGGGAAACTTGAGTTTGAAATGTACATTGTAGCATAAAAACGCTCAATAATTCTGGCCTTACATTTCACCAGCCATCCAGTGCAATTTATTAAGTACATGTAATTTAGTTTTGGTTAACCTTAAATACTTCCATTTTATTTCTAGAATCAGCTGGGATGCATCTTCTATTTGATTACCAATTGTACAAGTATTTCTACCTATCGAAGTAAACATTCTCTAACATGATGAATTCAAATTCACTGGCATTCAAGACTACAAAAAGTCACCACATTTTGTATTATTCTTGAATTGGACTAAGACGACTTCATAGATTGCATGGTAAACTATTTCTGGACAAATTTATACTGTTAAATAAATTAATGTTTGTGCAATCATTTACTTTAATTTGTTTATCAGTTTTTAAGAAATGCATGGATATTACAGGGAACACATGTGTTACATGCACTGCAGAAACAACTGCATGTAAAGAAATACAGAAAAGCACATGCATGGTGCACATCTGCAATACATAAATAACTCCTACATGGATGACAGGTATCAAACTGTTTCAGAACAGATATGGATAACAGAAAGCATACCCTCATGACTCCAACAAGCTAAAATGGAGAGACCTATAATGTTCAGCCTTGAAATCTGGAAACTAGAGGCTTGGAGACTGAGTCTGTATCCCTCGTCTGACAAAATACTTATAATAAGTAATGCCAATATTCAAATTACAGTAGAACTTGGATGGCTCGAACACCCAAGGGACAGATGAAAGTAGTCTGAGCCAATATCTCGCAAATACCACCCAAAGGGGTGTTCGAGATATTGAGGTCGAACTATGTTGAAGCCTTAGCAAAGGGACCACAAAATGGTTCAAGGCATCCATGGTGGTCGAGTTATTGCAAATTCAACGAACTGAAGTTCTACTGTATGTACCTGTAGGCATTAATATAAGGCATTTCTATTTTTCAATGAGCTAAATAAATGCACAAATCAATCATGAAAATAATGCTAAATTCTAGCCCTTTCCAGATAGAAATCTTTAGTATATTATAAATATCAGTTAGTGCTTTGGCGTGAACTTGTTTTTAAAGGTTGCAATAGGTTAAATTGACTACAATTGTTAAGAGCAAATGATTATGATTGGAATAATATTTTTCCCCATATCATAATGTTTTCATATCTGTTGGGTTCCAATTATGTTCTCACTTTAAACTCGAAAGAAGGCCTACAATACATTATTCCTGTAAAGATTGGATGAGGTTTATTCAGTGGTTTCAGATGAGATTTGATTCTATGCTCTGTGCTGGCAGCCTTAGTTTTAATCATATAAGAACAAAATAAGCAATTTTTTATAGACCTTCCATACAATACAGCCATGGTAAGTTGATGGTGGATTGGTGAATTTCCATGCATCCACTAAAAAATTCCACTCATTTCCATGCAAAATATCCACTCAAAACAACTCAAAACCATTGAAAAACTACTTAATTACAACAATTTTATTTTCTTGCACAGTATTATAAAAGTTGAGGCATTTAAGTGGATTTGAGTAGACTACTAAAAATTAAATACTCAAAAATCCACTCATTTCCATCACTCATTCCTACTCATGTTTGTGGAAAATCATCAGTCTACTGCGGCTGTGTCAATTAGTACAATTTTTATAACAATAAAACTCTCTTAATTAAAACTCCTACAATCTAACATCTTAAGTTAAGTTTGCATACAGTATTGGCGGATTTGGAGGTGTTTAACGTCCTTGACTACCTTTGTAGGTCTTGCACGGATGATCATACAGTATTAATATGTTTCTTTTATAACCTATATGCTATCACAGATAAAGATGGGTTTGTGTTATAATGAAATGTTCTTCTTTTTATTTAAATCTTAGTTACAGTATGTGGAAACTTTCACTTTCAGTAAATCAGTTCAAGTCCTGAATGACTTTTAGTATCTTGAGGAAGTGAAACCTCTGACTCATGAATTCAAACTAGATATAAAAAAAAAACACTTTTAAAAAAAATACATGAACTTAGCATGCAGGTCTAACTAAATTAGTATCCATATGTAGAGATAGTACATGGTAAGGACCAACAGTAAATTATAATTAGGCCAAGAAAAGCTAGAGCTGTCGCTGAATGGCAGACAGTTATACCCCCTGCTTATTGAACCCTGAATAAATATGGCAAGGGTAAATATAAATGTAATTGGACACAATACAGTTCTGGATACAGTACAAATCTGGACACAATGATATACTTCCCCCTTTTCTCTAAAATATTAAACGACAAATTATCTCCCTTTAAAATTTAGGACAGCACCCATATTCCTTTATAGCCATATCTTTAATTATTATATTTTTATCTTCAGGTGAAATACTACTGTAGCAATATAACATTTCATCAAGCAGCCGTTTGGGATAACATGCCCTGACAAAATGCAAGGTCCCCCCCTTTTTCTAGAAAATATTCAAAGACGAGTTATCTCCCCTTTTAAATTTCAGACAGCAACCATATTCCTTCATGCCCATTTTCAGGTGGTGTACTACAAATGTGTAATTTTTCACCAAAATCCAAGCTGCCGTTTGGGAGAACATACGCTGACATGGTTCATCCCCCTTTTTTCTAGAAGATATTCAAAGACGAATTATCTCCACTTTAAAGTTTGGACAGCAACCATACATTTGTACATTGTATTACTTCATAACCATCTTGAGGTGATGTACTACAATTGTGTAATATTTCATCAAAATACAAGCAGCCGTTTAGGAGTACATGCGTTGACAAGGTTCATTCCAACCCTTTTCCAGAAAATAATCAAAGATGAATTACCTCCCCTTCTAAATTTCGGGCAGCAACCATATTACTTCATGCACATCTTCAGGTGGTGTTCTACAACTGTGTAACATTTCATAAAAATCCAAGCAGCTGTTTAGGAGCACATGCACTGACCAGGTACATTCTGACTTGAACACCACAGCAAAAAATAACATAACCACATTTCTCGTATTAAGCGCCCCTACCTTTAATTTCTTTAGAATCCTTAAACACCCCATGCAAATTCCCACTAGAAAAGTTAATTTCAGTATTCATTTCACTGATTTGTTTATCATCGATTGGGCATGAGTATGTGACCGAGTTTCCGAGTTATTATGCTTGTCGTTTGGATTTCCGAACAAAGAACTGATCATGATCCGCCTTATTCTAATATTCTTTTCTTCAGTTTGTCAAAGATTTGGATAGTTGAAGCATTTTTACGTTGATCACATGTACATTGTGTACTTATGAAAGATCGAAGAATTTCATTACAAGAGCTGGGTTTTGGAACACTGTTTTTGTAAGTGCCCCCATTTTCAAATTTTCTAAGGGCCCTGGGCACTTAATACGAGGAACACAGTACTAAATTCTTATGGATAAGGCACAAAAAAAAAAACAGGGTTGATATATGGTTATCAGAAACTTCAGACCTTATCTCCAAATTGCATCACCTACATGTATCGAAACAACCTTATTTTCTAATTTTCTATACATGTACTCCTAATACAAAATGTACATGTACAAATGTATATTCATACGTTAAACACTCCCCAGTCAATCATATTTTCAAATTTCAAGTACTTGTCAGTCACTGAAAAGGATAAAGGTTGATAGTGTTACTTATTTCTGAATTCATCCAACTATCATGTTATTGAGCATAAAGAATGTTAGATCTGTTAAAATTTTGGTGGCAGTTGCCTCCCTTTTGGGATTTGCTTTTGAAATTAAAATTGACATTTATGGTCTGTTCAGAGATACTTTATTTCTAAAACTCTGAACATGCTCAATGCACACAATTTAAATACAAATCTTGAAACCTCTATCATATAACAGATCAAAGCTGACTGATTATAGTTATGTTCTACCAGCCTTACATGTGGAAGAACAAATTCCAATATCACAATTTGGTACATTTCAATACAGTGTAACTGAAGGACCTTCCAAAAACCCATTAACAGTTAGGGTACCAGCAAGCACACTGAATCAAATGTCTTACTGTAAACTTATTAATTTTCGCAATTTCTTGAACCATGTGAACTGGGACATAATCACGGGTATTAATTTTCGCAGTTTTTAGGATGAACTAAGAAATATAAATACCTTCCGGTTGTTTCACTGATATTGATGGGTATCATAAAAATTCGATAGACAACAATTTTTGACGGAATATACATGTATTTTGGTAATCAAAAATATAAAGCTGAGACCTGACAAACAACTACGACCATGAAGGTACCTCCTAACTTGTTGTTGGCAGTGAATATTTTAACTTCTATGTAATAAACTTCTATCATTGTAAATTTCTAGTTGAAAGAACAGTGATTTGTTGAAAGAATTTTCAGGCCCCTTTCTCACAACAATTTGACTAACAAAAAATTTGAAGCTGGTAATGTATTTGGGCCACGTATCTGTCATAATTGTATTGAACATCAGTAATAATATTAATTTATAAGCTGTAGGAGCATTCACAATGATGATTTCTTTAACATCTATGCCGTATTCCCAAGATAGAACTACAAATGGTTGATAAGGAATTTGAAAGTAAGCAATGTAAAAAAAAAACATATCTGGCTTCGAATCCAAAAAGGGATTAATTTAAATTATGGCCCAGTGAGTTTTAAATAGTTCCTATTTATGGCAGGCACATTTTTCGACTCTGCAATTAAAAGTTTTAGGCTGAATTGTTGTGTTATTGATGTCTGAACTGATACAATGAGACAGGATACTACTGCCAAATTACTGCTAGCCCTTACATGTTGATATAAACTGGAATGAAGATCTTTAATTAAGATTCTGTTAGTAAATTTACTTTATATTGTGTTTTGGCCTTCAGCAGCGGGCGAAATAGTATTTCATAAAACTACTTGCTACTGTTGTGGGGCCAATCAGACACTCAAGTCTGTTAGATGCAGACGCATTTTTATCCTTTTCACTTGCTATTCAAAGTAGAATATTCTGTGAGTTCGCAGTAATATATCAACTTACTGTCCTTCTCGTGGTCGTATCCTACTAGTACAAAGTAGTCGGCCAAACGAGACATTGCATAAAATACCACAAACTTTCACTTTTAACTTGCTTTTCCATCACACTGTCGCCATCTTGTGTACATATTCTAAAATTGCACTTCCGGGACATCCCTTGACAAGGGAGATCACTCTGCGATTAAATGACATTTGGCGGGAAATACAAAACATCAATGCATTGTCAAGTCAAGTAAAATTTATTTAAAAGTTCGGGAATGCAACAATAAAACAGCACTGTTGAACTTTTAAAACCGACTACATAATAATTTAAGACACAACTACAACTAAAAGATGAAACTTTAGTGTTTGAACCTCAAAATTTATTTCTAAAAATTGCATGAGTGTGGTCACATTAGTCAAAATTTATTAGCACTGTTAAAATTTTTTCCTGCATAAATTATATATGGCTATAAAGCTAATACAAAGAGAGTTATACTGGTAAAATTTCGTAATAGTAGGATGAAATTTGACATGTTAACTAGCGAGTTAAAGTTAGCCAATTTTCTTTATTTTCATTGTTCTGACGCCCATTAATCATCGATAACTGTCATTTGTTTATTGGACGGTTTCTCGATAATTTTACGACCTCTTTACACAAGAAAACAACCCATGGTGCATTTATTACCCGTTTTTAATTAGGATTTCATTGTTGTTTGAATGAAAATTTAAGTCGTAAATATGCGATAAATCAGCTTTACGGCAAATTTTCAGAATAATTTTATGTTGAGCAAATCAAAAGTTACGGCCGAAAATCGTAGCCGGGACACCGCTTTTTATTCGATCAAACTGGTTTGTTAGATAGTTTCAAATCCATATTATATTAGTCCCAGATAATATAAGACAACTGAAACACTGCAGTATACACATTTATGATTGTTATCATCATTCCAAGCTCGCAGAAACATTACATAGTTTCCTGCAAAAACCTACCATTTTGTTTTCTATACATGATCTAATTTTTTTCACAAACCTAACATTCATCTTACAAAATGGGGGGGGGGGNGGGGTATTGGTGGACAGGGGGGAGGGTTTTATTAATAGTCTATCGCCCCTTTCCTATCAATAGCAAACAGTGCCTTTAATTTCCCTTTAGCAGTTGACACAAAAAATCTAACAGAACAGAAAACACCAAATGGTCCTAAACAGTTAACAACTGATTTATTTCACAAGATACAATTAACAACCAACTGAAAATGAACAAAACACATTAACAGAAAAGGTCGTGAAAATCGGCAACATTGACATAGCAAGCACAACATGAACACACCAGTAGAAACAAATGATTATACAAATGTATACGCATTACAAAATGGATAAATAACATTTTGCATAATTTCCATAAAAGGGATAATGTCTAAAAAATGTTTACTTATAACATTCACCTTTTCTTAACAAATGCATTAAACGCTTTTCCCAAATTTAAAAAAGTAAAGGTTATGATCTTAATTAAGAATGACACCAAAAATGGTACAAATCAATAAAAACAGATAACGGGAAACACTTAAAATGACTGAATAATACAATCACAGACCACGAAGTCGGATGATTTATTATTATGGGCATGCCGCAATCGCAAACGCACGGAGCGAAACCCTTCTTTGCCACACACTGGATCTTGTCAAGTTTAGTTCATACTCTTGATAATCCATTTTATACCTTGCTAAGATGGAAGTGGATGGTCAGACGCTCTCCTCGCACATCGACGGGGCGACCATCTTGATCGATCAGATATGAAGTTTTCATGCGGTCGATGGCTCTCATGGTCATGGGTAAGAAGCCCAGATTCTTAGGGGTGTGGATGATCTTCATGCCAGGATCAACCACCAGAAAGAAGCTATAGATGGTGGACTGCTGGGTGCCGTTGAGGTAACTTCCGTCGATGATATCGCTATTCACGAGGATCAAATTGATGCTGATGATATTGACGATCTGCTCACATTCACTGTAACTGTTCTGTTCGTGCTCCTACTGTTGGTATACGTCCGGTTTTCGAATCCAAGAACCGGATTTAGGCTAAAGGGCACATACAAATCTACGTGGTAGTTTCTGGCAACTATGAGCGTTGCTCTCAGATTGCTCTCGGCTGGAATCTAGAAGGGTCTTGGCATTATGTTTGTTGAGCCGGGCTTGTAAAGGCTTGGTATTGGCAGGTACGTTGCGCTCAAAGTCGGCTCGGATATTCACAGTCGAATCTTGCAGCCTTTTTGTCTGATGAATCACGTCAATGACAAATAGGGGATGAAGATCAATGAAATCGGACGGGTTGACTCCACCACTGCTCACAGACTGCCATGATATAACATTCCTGGCGGATTTGGTAACCTCCTTATAGAACCTAGCTATCCTGGATTGGATGAAGCTGACGTGGAAGTCAACGTAGATATTTTTATATCGGCAATGGTCAAAGACGACTACATTATGCGTCTGATCATTGATCCTATTAGTCTATCTGAAAGGCGACGATAATTCACCTACATTTTTCTCAACCTCTCTTAGCAGCGAGACGTCAATGGAATTGCGAGGTCTGCACTCTGGTGGAATATCACTGCCTCATGCTAGATCAGCAATAGATATTGGTCTTGCTCTGGATGGTCGAATATAGACCCAGCTTCTTTTCGTTGGAAGTGATGAGGGAAGCGGAATAGGAGACCTTGTTCAAAACCCATCTGACCACGCCGTTGACGGCGTGGGCTCCCAGTAACGCTTTGACATCCGGGGAAAGCTCTTCGTTAAACCCATAGACGATCTCATCGTAATTCTGTGCAAAACCGAAGTCGTGCTCGAGTGGATAGAGAGCAAAGAAATGCAACCCCTTATTGACTGGCTAAGCGATGATGTACCCGTGATGTGGTGCGTATCTCCACACCGGCGTTATTAAGCTGAGTCCCGGATTGAGTGTCGTATTCGTGAACCTGATACTCCTGGAGTCAGTCCTCCAGTGACAGTAAGCATATCGGCAAATCGGCGATACCCCACTCCAGATGAGATTATAAAGACGGGACTGCTGCTGCGAGGTCCTCTTGGTCTTGGCAGGTGATACTGAGGCTTCTCCGGTGGGTCATTTGATGACACAGCGAACTTTGTTCGCTTCTTTTTCCTCACCTTTCGAGGCTGTATTGGAAGTGGCTCTCACGGCCTTGCTACAACGTCTTTGGAAGAGGTGATGGTATAGACTACTCCTCGTCCACCTACCTTGATTCCTACTTAAGGCGTCGTAAATTTATTAAGATGAGCTTTGGATGCAGCTTCTCGCACTCCTTCCTGCTGATATGGCCGATTGATCTCATGACATCGAGAACGGCTACGATTTTGTTGCGCACGCCATTATTCCGAGCCTGGTAGGCAAATGATTAATATAATCTAGCAACTGGCATTGGGTAGGAAGAGGGTCTGCGCCCCACTAAAATACTTATCTTGCTTACACAGGTCTTAGACAATTTCCTTCTGTTTCTTGCTTTTGCTTGCCACTGGGGTCTGCGAGAGTGTATGGTTGCCTTGGTATATGCACTTGATGCTGGTAGGAAATTGCCATCGACATCGATATTCAGGTCTTCCAGTTATATTGGAAGCTGTATTCTTCATGACCATGAACTCCCTTAGACCGGTGTACCCTTATATGGCTCGTGTCAAAAATGAAATCGTCGCCATCGAAAATGGCGGACGTACTCCCATCGCGATCACACCATCTTCCAGTTCCAATGCAAGGGAATGATCGGCTTCGGGAGTCAACGGCATACTGAACTGGAGAGAGTGGATTGTTCATACACCGATGCTAGTACTCAATCGTCGTTGCCCTCGATGACGGGAGGAGAAGGAGGGGAAGGTGGGTAGTGCGAGTGGGATATCTGTGGTCAAATTTTATTTTTTTTATTTATATTGGAAGCTGTATTCTTTTGCGTCTCAACCACGGTCTTTTATATCTTGGACAATACAAGTTGAACAAAGAAGGCCCAATCTTATTTAGGCTACCTTACACGTAGTTACCCTGGATAAAACGTGCATATAGTTAGCTTGGATACTACATGTCAACAATAAAAGCGTTGTTCCATTGCTTGTTTTTGCGTTTATTTGTAGAGACTGTCTCATGTGCACTAACTCCATATACCTTCATTGCTTATTGATGCAACAACTGCGGAGGCTTCCGGCGGGAGACGAAATTATACAGTGAACATACTTTTCGACATCAAATCTGCTGCAATTACAACCTTGGCCAATACCGAAAATAGGCACACGCTCCCACTCGTGCTCTTATTCAAGGGGTGGTCGTCTGGACTAAAGAGCATTACCGTTTATTCTCCAGGAAAATTCACGAACGTGATCTGTTCTTTATCTCTTACGAACTAGGGGTGAAGATTGCGTCGAAACTTCCAGCCTTCTTCAGGCTCATGAGATAGATGGTCATGAATCTGTAAGGCTTAGCACAGCATCAGTTGCATACGATATCAAATTGAAACAGGGTAATGGTCCCGGCGAATGTGATATCACGATTCTTGTCATCCTAGTAGAAGAAGCAGGTGAAGTTGGCATTCTCCCGGGACGATTGTTGTGGGAGCTTGAAGTAGTTTGGCAGAGGTAGAAACAGTGGAAGTTATTATGACGACAGCGCAAGTAGTACTCTTCGCACCTGCTTTGCTTGCACAGATCAAGTCGTCGAAGATCATAAAGTTCTTACGAGTGGGTTCAACTCTCACTGCTAAAAGAATAATGGTTTGATTTTCTCTGTGTTATGGACTGTTTGTTTGAAATGAAACATATACATGTCAATAGGCTTGGACGGTCGCTGGTCCATCAGTTGCAGCAAGTCATCCTAGGATTAGATGAAGAAAATGTCGTGGATATCGTCTTCGAAAACCCCTTCTCTAGTGCCTGCAACAGCAGCTGAAAGATGGGCTGTTGCAGCTATTTTCTGAAGACGTAGAGTTTACCGCAGTCCTATTTGCCGATGACCAGACCATGGATGGATCGTTGCGGGAGGAGAAAGTGGTTATTCCTCATCGTAGGTAAGGTCTTCAGCATCCGTTCATCTAATATATATAAAATTGTAATGTACTCTTTGAAATATCGAAGGTAGACGGACACGAAAGGTTTGAGCGAGATAGTTACCAGCAATAAGCGACGCCAGCGCACCTGTGCTGTGTATGGAACCAGGGAGTCGCAGTTCTTAGCTGCTACCGGTGCTGTACATATGAATAAGCTGATAAATCGGATGCCCCTCGAGATGCCTCCTCCCGGGCATAATTTCACCGGTTTTGGGTCAAACCTGAGAAAAAAAACACTTGAAGGCTGATGATATTCCAAAACATCCTTCGATGCCATTCCCAATAATAGCCGTGCATGCGAAGGCTTTGAAATCAGGCGCATCATCGGCACAAAAGCACGATTTGAACTGGAAGTAGGAAAAAAGTTCAATGGCCGGATGACCTAGCCGAAGAGCTGGAAAAGCAAGTCGGACGTAAATGTCAGAAGCGTGGCGTACTGGTAGGCGAGGTCGACCTGGGCTCCCGATCATGTAGATATGAGCGCCTTCTCCTACGATAACCGAGGCTTCAAGTACTATTACCCCTAGAGCCTCATCGAGGGCGCCAATACGAGACTTTCGAGATAGGAACTCTCGTGTAATTGCAGGCGAAAGCGATCCCCTCGAATACCAGTAAGAAGGAATACTGGATTTCCAAACCTATTGAAATAATCATATACCACATAAAAACAAACTATTTATGAAATTGAAGTGCATTTCTAATTTTTCCCATATGACAATTTTCCAACTAAATTTTAATTGACGTAAAAAATTAACATGAACCGTTACAAATCGATTAAATATGAATCACCCTTAGCTCAACAGTGTTCAATAATTAGTGATTCCCTCTCAGTGTATTGATGTATTAATTTTTTACGTAAAAATGATCTGTTTCTGGAATGAACACGATCCAAAAGTCCCGTATTAAGGTGCAACGGTGCGAGATGCTTTCAGGACCGTCTCCAAGGATCGTACGCCCGAGAAGCTATGGGCCGTTAAGGACACTAAATTTTATAACTGTGAAATAAAGGATCTAATAGGCACGACGTCGAGCTCTGCTCAACCGTAAACCAAGAGCGTGGTGGAACAATGGAATCGTACCATGAAAGAGAAGATATGCAAGTACTTCTGAACCAATTCCACGTGCACCTTCCTCCCCGTCTTGGACGATATTGTCACGATTATAATACCATCAAGTATAGATCCATTAAAATAATTCCTACCGTCACCAGGCAAAGAGAGTTCACGAGTTAAAGGTCTTCTGGAACCTTTACATAGTCCCCAAACAATGCAGTTGCAGCATTTTGACACTGGCAATAAAATCTGGATCACCAAGAAAAAGGACACATTCGAGCAGGGATATACTCCCAGCTTGACCGAAGAAGTCTTCACTATCACAAAGTCATTGAATACTAGTACGTAGCCACTCACCTATCACCTGAAAGACTACAGCGACGAGGAGATCCAGGGATCCTTCTACGAGTCTGAGCTGCAGCGCACTTACCAGAATGTATATCGTAACGAGAGGGTTTTGCGGTGGCGAACTCGGGGTTTTGTGAAGGAGGGCTTTGTAAAGTGTATGGCTACCCTGCGACTTCTTATTCCTGGATTAAGCAATCCGACCGACAATAAGCCCCTATCAGTAATCTTTCCAGTCTCACCCCTCGACAGAAATACCAGAAAAGGTATGAGACATGAAGGCAAGGGAACGATGGATTTGACTACCATCTTATCTCTAGTAGGAGCACGTTGCCCGGGTCTTTCGTGAAACTGTGCTATTTTCTCTTCTATTGCTTTACGTCCAAATTCCCAATTTTGTGGCGTCGCTTGGACTTATAATAGTCTCATTTTCCTATTGTTATCATTTATCTTGCCTTGCATGCTTTCGGCAAGCTCCTGTCAGTTCTTAGCATACAATCCCTTGGTGACTGGCTTGTATGCTTAAGTCTTCTCTGGTAGGTTGTGGATCGTATGCCTTCGCATATTGATATCCGATTCCATATAACCACCTTCAACTAAAAAAAAACTTTGTCATTTCTTTTTCGATGACGTCCAAGCGTTTCTTCTCTGCCTCGAGTCCTTTCTGGATCGCATTGAGGTCTGCCTCTAGGTAATCGATGACTCTCACGTTATCCTTCAGCTAGAGGTTCACTTATCTCTTCGAGACTTCCTCCGAGCTATCTCGTGGCAATCCATGACTGGTGAGGCGATAATCGTTCACACCGAGATCCCAAAGTGTCCGACAGATGGGCTTGCGCTTACAAGATTGAGATCCAATGTATTCATTTAGCTATAGCACGAAAATCACTTCCTCCAACGCCAGACCTTACGGAAGGAGCTTCAGAACATGCAAACAAAAGTGCAAACAAACCAACTAGCCGCACCGCTAGAGCTCATCGGTATAATATCGAATCTCCGGTCGCAAGTTAGCGATGATCTCGCCGGAAGAGGATAGATCGTAAGGGTAGAGGTAGACTTTTGAGTCCTCATTGTTTAGGCAAGCACACAAAGCATGCCGGGACCATCGTGATCGTCGTAATTCAAGATGCCGCACTCAATGGTATGGGTGGTAGGATATTGCGCATGTATACTACTCTGGATCGAGGAATTTGCAGGGTTACGACTACCCTCACCAGGTCGAGACGGATTTGTCCATGATAAGGAGGATGCCGTGCAATCGTAAGCTGCTTATTCATTTATATTCGGTAGTGATCTTGTGCGAGGGGTGATAGAGTCGTCTGACAGGATGTGACACTTTTCGTCCTTGGCTGAGAGCACAACCTTATTGACCTCTTTAGTTTTAAGCTGGTAGAGGTGTCTGATGATGTTCATCGACCTATAGATCTGTTGCCGAGGCATTGGTTGTAATCGGTTTGACCGTCATTCACCTTGCAGGAGCAGAGCTTTGTCTTTATGGCATTATCGCCGTACTCGTACTTGATCATCCAAACGATCTTATTCACGACGTTGGGGATGCTTCAGGGATGTTCGGTCGAGTAGTTGGATGTATTATGGTTGGCCTGGACGTGTGGAGGTGAAATCCCCGTAGAAGACGTCGGTTTGGTCTCGTAGGCCAAACTGTTGGTGCAGAGTAGCCGGGCGTTGTCACAATATTCTTTTCAGACGATTCCGTAGTTGAAGTCGTACATCAGCGTCTTCTGTTTAAGAAACATGCATTCTCCTAGGTAGACCGACTTATGATATTTGAGGTTGGTCTCCTTCATGTGAACGGCAGCGATATTTTCAGTGAAGACGACCCAACGATCAAAGCTGGGCTTGGCTGCAAGATCCAGTGCCTGCTCCTCCATGGTCACTAGCCATACGTCTACTAGCTTCTGCAGGTTCACCATAGTCTTACCAAAGACGGAGTTGTCCATCAGCTTGAAAAATTCCTTCTCTTAGTCGGTCTTGGCTGCGGCTCGGAGGATCGACGTGAAGTTTAAGCCATACTATTTGCCAGAAGGCGATGATGCGATGGACTTTGGCGAGCTTCATACCCATAGATAGGTAGGATTTTAGATTTCTGTAGTGGAGAGTATACTGGGCGCGCTGACCTAGGCGAGGCACCAGCTTGTGCACCATGTTGGCCTTCATGTCCTCCAAGGAGATAGTCGTTGTGATTGTCGTGAAGCTCCCGCGTATATGCAAGGTCGCATTACAAAACGGAGACATACTCATGTTTGTCGGATTATATCAAGACGTATTTGATCTCGCCCGCCTCCATCAATGCGAGATATTCAGTGGGTTGAGGCTTTGCCACGCCTATCTGTAAAGGTTGTTGGCATCGAAAAAAGTCAGTGGGTTAGGGGATGTTTTCTCGTCCATTTCAGGTTAGTTGGTCTTGCCGTAGGGGGTGGGGATAATGGCCGTGTCTCCTTGAATATCATCAGCATGTCGAGGACTGAGAGAAGCCCCAATAAGACTCAGGTGATTTTGAGGGCGGCAACGTAGGCTAGTAGCCCATAATTAGTCATTCAGGTCATTCAGATGTTCCTGAAGTCGTATTCATTGATCATGGTGTTCCTTCGATGTCAAACATCCGAATTCCTCTCACACTGTCTAGGCGTCGGCAAAGTCCTCTTCACTTTGCTCAACAAAGAAGTCATTAGGTGGCCATGGGAGCTGTGTCTCCTCCAGATTGGCGGGTCCATCCACATAATCAAAGGGATACACCCCCTTCCAGAACAACAGCTAGTAAAAATCACCGAAAGACTTCCGCAATACCTTAGATATATCGACGTAAGAGTCTTTTTCAGAGATATAAGAGAGGCCGATGAAAACCTGTAACGGTAGATGAGCCTAATCTCTAGGTTATCGTCCACAATCTGGAGAAATCAATTTCCAAATGAATACCAAAGCAAGAGCCAAAAATCTTATATCCAAAATGCATGGCAATATAAGGATTACATACAGACATAGAACGTTTCGAAGACGTAACAAACAGTACATAAATCAAACGCCACAAAAATAAGGCACTAACAGTGTGAACCCCTTAAAACAGGAGTGTCATCAGGTGCTCCGGAAGGGTAAGAATGACCTGCTTCTCATGTGACACCCGTCACATTGCGAGTGAAAAGTCCGGTTTAATGTCAAATTCAGTAGTGTCAATCCAATAATATCTCGGGGTCTATTGAAATATGTCCATCTTCATTTGTGATTCAGACACATTGTAACGATCAGTCAATTCGTGATGACGACCATTAAACATTTTGAGTGATAATGGTAACAGTGATTGAACATAACCTTGGCTAAGTAGCTTTTGAGATAGTTATTTTAACTCTGTTGACGAAATCGACATTCACGTTACATGCGCGACAGTAGCAAATGAGCTGTGAAATGTAGACTCCATATGCTGGAGATGTGGGTATATTACTAATCAAAAATGGGAAGTTCACAATTGGAAAGTCAAAATCATCACGTTTGTCATAAAGTTTGGATTTTAACTGACCCGATTTGTCGATATAAAGGTAAAGGTCCAGGTATAATGCTGATGTTGGTGTATCAGTTGTTTCTTTAATGTCCAGTTCATTGGGGTAAATGAGATGTAGATAATCCTAAAATCGAGGATTGTTTAAAGATAAAATATCATCTATGTAACGGAAACTGAAATTAAAGGACCTGGCTAGATTTTTCTCTTTCTTCTGGACAAGCTCTTGTATGAATCTGGCTTCATACGAATACAAAAACAAATCTGCTAGAAGTGGCGCGCAATTAGTCCCCATTGGTATTCCGATTGTCTGTTGGAAAACGTGTCCTCCAAATTCGACAAATATATTGTCATTTAAAAATTCCAGCATGACAATCACATCCTCCCCAGTATACTTTTTGTTTGAGTCATCGTGGTGTTTGACAAAATATGCTTTTTCTTTACCCAATACCAAATATGAGTACATTTGTACATGTATCTGAGAAAGTGATGAACAAATGAATTTCTCATCTGTGTTCGGGTTTTAGGTGATCGTCCCATTTCGGAATTCTTTTACGAAGAGATTGTGTCGTACCCATTGAGACTATGGAAGACCATGGGCACGTGTCTCGGATACTTTAAATCCAAGCTGCACTGATTGTGTGCCTTCCCACGGTACTTACCGGTGAGTAATCGTGGAAGCAAATCTGATCACCAACCGGCGCAAATGTGGCAAATGATAATTGCTTAAACTCTAACCTTATACACGTCGGTTGTTGCCATGGGTATCTTACCTTTAGTAGCAGAAATCTGATGGTCGGTGCAATTGATATGCCTTCTTGTAGGACTTGGTTTGGTCGGGCTGGCGGATGTCTATCGCAAAGATCGTAAATTTGACTATACTGATCTTTTTGTAGTTATGGTAGGTGATTTTGACCGCATAATTCTAACTGTAGTATTCCATATGCTCGTCGTTCAAGATGTCCTGTCTTTAGAATTGAGAAAAATATCTGGTGCTGAAGTAAGGGTTATGACCATGCTCTGAGATCTGTGAGCTCAAAAGACATTAAAGGCTCTCAATTCAGCAGTAATTCTGCTTTTCGAATGTGGTTGAAATAAGAGATCTACGTTGGTGGAGCCGATGCTCTTGGAAATCCTGAGGGAATATATCAGCAGGTACCTTCTTCGTCATCGCCCTTCTGTTGCCCATCGAAGCGGAAGACGTTGATATGCGTGTTTGCCTCTTGAATTTATCGATCAACCGTACAGAGAAAGGATAGATGAATTCAAAGCTGAGCTATGCATTGTGCTATTCGGTTTTGTTTACTAACTATTCACCATGGTATTGTGAAACGCCGATAGCACCGCCCATATGAAGCAGCGATCGGCCTCATTCCTCATAATAATATCATTCCTCATGATAATAGCGCTCTTTTGATGCAGCTGCTGTAGAAATGGTATGAAGGAACTCCTTTTTAGTAGCTACATTTGTTAAGGTGGATTTCTAGCCTCTGGATGTGACCAAAGGTCGACCCGCTACCTTCGCGCATGTACTTTGGCCATGTTGTCTTCCTTTCCCCATTAGAAAGAAGATCTCCAGCTCCAGGTCCGTTGATTCGGTGAAGGGTGCAAGGGGTGACGTGAAGTAAGGGATGACGAAAATACTTTGTCTAGTCGCGCGGTAAATTTTCATAAACAATACACTGAGCACAATTTACACATTCAGACCCTTCTTTTCGGATAGTGCCTTTAAAATGGTGCTACTCCCGGTGTCTTCAGAGATTTGTTCACTATTGTGTCAAATCCGCCATTCAATGCTTGACGTCTATCGATGATCCTGATCTCCTCCTCAATCGGAATACAATACCTTTTCTGGTATCCATCTGCACCATCTCCATCAGACCGTTACTCCTGAGCCAAGACTAATGGTTGATGCCAGGGCTCTTTTCTTGTGCTTTCATATGCTTCTTGCTATATAAATCACCGGTTGTTTTTTTTAATGAGCTTCACCAAGGCATCCTTAGTCTATCTGATATAGCCATTCAAACCCCCACTTTTTGCTAATTGACATAGGGTCGTCATGTTGTCTTTTTCCGCCATCGTACCTCCAGCTTGAATCATCTCGTCTTGCTCCTTCGATGTTGACTGCTTCCTATGTCTCAAACAGAGACCGTCGAATCCCAGCTTGTTCGTGCAGTACTTCTGCTTAAATGGGTGTCTGCAGGTACGTTTCCCACTTCTCGCTGACCTTCAAAACGCAACTTAGTCTAATCCACCTGAGTTAAATTTGGCTCGCTACAGCACTGCTGATTTTGATGCGCTGGGGATCTATCCTCCAAATCTTGCTCATTCTCAAAAACTTTAAGCTCGTAGTGAGTCTTTTTATTACAGTTGGGTGCCCTACCTTTTAATTTGAGAGTTCATTCCCTTCAAAATATTCCTACGTTTATCCCACCTATCTTCTGAGGTAACCTGACTAATCCTCTGTACAAAGCCACATTTCTTCTATTTACCCTATGCTTAGTGGGGACGCTCTTCGGGCGGAGATTTATGCTGGGTTTCTCCTTTAAATGCTTAGTGTGGCAGGTAATTGGTAAACGAAATGATAATTATTTGAAGAAAAGCATGCCCTTTATAGGCTTTATTGAAATACTACTGTAAACCGGGAAATTTTCGCAATTTTCGTGTTTGGAACGGAAGCGCGAAAATAAAACGGCGCGAATATACTTGTCTATTGAAGTCAATGGTTAACAATTTGGCAGCTTGAATTTAAAACTCCGTGAACTAAAATGCTGTCAATTTACCGCGAAATAAAGACGGGGCGAAAATTTCCCGGTTTACAGTATTCACTCTAGTAGGGCCATATAATCGAAAATCATATTCTTCCTTCAAGATACTAGTATGTAAAATTCATGCAGCCAAAACTTTATCTCATCTGTCTATATCGAAATGCGTCACATGCACTTGAAAAACTTATTTTACGGATTTGACAACCAAGATATGAATTGCAACTGACTCTTATATCTAAACTAGTTTTCACGATATCATCGGATTTCAGACTGAACTGCGTACAATGTAAATAGATAACATGGGGATACTAAACCATATGCCTGTATTGAATGTGGTTGATAGAGATCCCATCAAATGGAAAGACTTGCCAGGGTGATTGATAAGATCTCGAAGGGTGAAAGAGTAGAAAGTAACTGTACAAAAGCAGGATTAATACGCTGAAAATAAAAGAAAAATACATTTGCATTCATTATGCTGTACACCGGTTTAAAGGAGTAACCTCTCATCAGGAGCATTAGAATCAAATAACATGGAAAGTCATAATCCAAAAGTAGTAAAAAAGAAGTACTCATTATAAAAAATATCGAAACAGGAAGCTAAATCCAGTGCCAAGAAAATCCATCGAGTTCGATCATCTACGAGGGTCAATGAATACTAAAGCATCATCACTTTTCAATAATGCTGATGTGGCCAGTTTGTGATCCATTCATGTCAAATATGTCGTCGTTCCTGCCGATAAGACCCAAAATGACACCATTTTATTTGCAAAAATCATTGCATAAGTTGTTTAAAGAAAGAACAAGGCATTGATAATTCCAAAGGCAATCCATCTACAGAAACATAAATCAGTCTTGCTTTCCTTTGGGATTTCCACCAAGGATAAAGACACTGTACTAGGTACCAAAATTGCATAAATGCAAATAAAAACAACGATACATCGCTGGATCATCCAAATGTTTTGCAAAACCTATATCTATGTTGTTAACCTCCATCTTGGCAGCTGTAAAAAAGGCTTTCAAAAATATTGTGATACTTTTCAAGAAGCGATGTAAATGAAATGTGGATATTGAAAAACTCCAAAGATCTACTCGATATTTTTAAACTCTAGATAATTATCACACTGCAACTGCATTAAAACTTTCGACCTCTTTACACTTTATACTACCACTGCTCACTCAACTAAAGTATCATCTTAGAGATTTAATTCTTAGATGTTTCTCTCGTAAGAACGGCGATCAAAGATATTGGTACATTGTTGTAGGTAGAAAACAAGCTTACTTTGAAAAATGTACAGAAAAAGAAGTGATTAAAATGGTAGAGTTTCTCATCGACAATATATTTGTCCAGTTTGGAGGATTTGTTTTTCAACAGACTATCGGAATTCCAATGGGAAAAAATTGTGCATAGCCGATTTGTATATCCACTGTTATAAGGCTGAATTCATCGAATATAGATAAAAAAACTAGGCAAATCCTTCAATTTTAGCTGTCGTTATATAGACGATATTTTTTCACTAACAAACATCGCTTTGGTGATTTTCTTCGTCTGATCTATCCAAAAGGGCTCGAAATTAGGGATAGTATAGAAACTTCCACATCGGCTTCATTCCCCGACCTTCATCTTGAAATTGACAACAGAGGTAAACTAAGCTGTATGACAAACATGAGGACTAATCAACTTCCCTTTTCTTTGAAGCAACATTCTAACCGCGCTGGCTTATGGAGTTTACATCTCCCAGCTCATTCGCTGCTAAAGGGCCTGAGTTCCTTGACATTGTCCGGTTGCTCACAAAAAGGCAACTTAAACAAGGTTATGCTACCCATAAGTTTAAGTCATTACTCTAGAAGTTTTACGGTAGACATCATCTACTTGTGGATCGCTATTGGATATCTGTTTCCCAGATGCCAACAGATGTTTCCCTTTAAAAGCTTGATTTGTTGTTTACTCTATCGGATTTGACCTTACTACTGGATTTGACATGTTCAGCATGGCGGGTGTCTTATAAGAAGCAAGAGATGGTTACTCTACCGGCGCACCTGGTCTCACCCATTCTTTATTGGGTCCGTGTTGTTCATTGTTGTGTGTGTTTGTGTCTTCATTTTTTCTGTGCCGTACTCCTGTTATGTCCTGTTATGTCCGATGTTGCCATTGTCCTTGGATTATTCGTTTTACCTTGACTGTTCGGTTCTCACTTACTTCCGTACACGGAATGAAGCATAAGTATTTTTGATGGGTAAGAATTCATAAAACTGTAAATTTCTATAAAACGTGAGGTTAATTTTTCATGTCAGACAAGTCTGAATATTAGGCGATGAATACCCTCGGGGGCCTCTGGTCCACCAGCAGTGACATCGGCCAAATGATTTCAAAATACAAAACTTGCTGGTTGCGAAAAACAATAAATTCCGTTGTGCTGTACACGTGTTTCAATGTGTAACCTGTCAGCAGCACCAACAAAATCAAATAATATTGAAAGAAATTATCCACAAGTAGTAAAAAAAGAAGTACTTATTATCAAAAATTCAGAAACAGTACTGGTGAAAACAGGCAAGGTGAAACCATAAGATTTTGGATTTTTTCCGAAAGGCCGGGGCCTGTGCAAGAATATTTCGTTAGAAGCACAGGGGTCAAACTAAAAAGTCCAAACATAGGCACTTCTCATACGATCTTGTAAAAAACAACACTAACACATAGGAATACGGATGCAAATTTCCTAATCCAAATAAAGGATTGGGAATTTTTTGTTGTCACATGGGAACTTGAACTAGAGAAACAGCATCATAGTATCGGTGGATTATAGAAATGGTAGGGCATTTAGGGTAAATGGACGCCACGGTACCCACACCGGTTAGGGTAGACACCATTGAACCACTGGTAGACAAACAACATATTACTCATGGCAAACATGCCTATAACAATGAAGACAACCTTATCCAATCGGGTTTAGATCTTCAAAGCATGCTGCTATCTCTAGATTTCTATTCTGAGCTCTTCTGCCATACATGCAGCACGAGTAAAATCTACCTTGTTATTCTTTTATCTTTAGAGGCATACCAGTCAAGGGAATGTTTTGAAAGGGCTGCTGGAACCTATGATCGGGCTAGAGCAAGAGTAGAATTCCTAACCGAGCTTCAAGTAGAGTCCATCATTCTGGTTGATGATGGCAGTGTTGATATTGTTGTCGACACCGAAATCCGCCTGATAGATTCTGGCTTCGGTAAGCGTAATTGGTACTGATAATGATCTTATATTTGTACTTGTTGAGCCGTATTTGTCGTTGAATCATTACCTTGATGTGGTCGATTCCGTGCAAGCCGATATTCGGGGAAACCAGTGGCAGCGGCAGTCGGGGAGAAGCCTAGAGAATTGTTTTCCTAATACTAGTAATTTGTTGATACAGGAGTAGTACTTCTCCGGGTTAACCAAGGTCGCCCCATAATTGTTGTCTTTATACAGTTGCAAGGATGGTTTGAACCGGCTTTGCACTACGATGCACGAAATTTCATGCTTAGGTTATACTAGTATGTTGAAAGCTCTTCGCTTTTTTTGAATTGTCCATCTACTGGTATTTAAAGGTTGCAGCGTACATGTAGATCACAGTCTTTGCCTCTCTTCTTCAATTCCATCAAGGTGCTTCTGCAGATTGTTGGGGCTATTAATATGGATGACACAATAGAAGCAGGTAGTAACATGCAAATCTTGTCCGTTTCGGTATCTAAGAGGCCTTTATTATTCTTGAACACGACGTTTATTTTCCGGCTGCAAGAACCTTTCCGAGACCACTTGCGCAAATGCTTCGGTTGTGACAGTTACGTTGAATTCTGTCCGGATCTGAATGTCTGGGATGGCTTCTTTGGCTTCTTAGATTAGGAACTCACATCGATGACAGAAAAGGGATATATTTCGAAGAAATCACCATTGCCATTGTTGAAGACATTTTTAAGGAAATCTACTGCGCCCTGAACACTCTAACGACATTGTTCTGGGAGTGAAACTGGCATCGTAATTCATGTGCTTGGCAACGTTGTTACATAGGCTGCTTCCACAATTTAACAACCAGCGTTGAGGGTTACATGGATATCTCGGAACTAACAGTATTGAAACAGTGCGACGTTTTGCATCTTATCATTGGCCCTGTCTGGTTGGAACCCGACGGTAACCCATCACCAAGAGAAGTGAGTACTCAATTATGGAATTGCACTGCCTTACACGAAACCCACAGTCAAACTTGGACTTATTGTTGACTGTCTTGTAAAATCGTAGCTGGTTTTCACAAGAAAGGTTTACGTTGAGAACGACCAAGGAAATCTTGATCAAGAGAGGGAGTTTGTGTTTGAATCAAAAAACTATCTTGTCGAAATCACTGCAAACCGAAAGTTGACTTTGAGGGGAATTACAGAGGAGATCAACTTCTTCTTAGTTGGATTTGGTAATGATGTATCCACTTTGCGCTGCAAATTCAGTGTTGTCTACCTCTGTATCAGCTGTCGAATCGTTGAACCGAATAGGGTTGAATAACTTGGATTTGGAGAGTCGGGGTATATGGGTATTCTCAGCATGGAAGTGACAACGCTTAGGTCTTAGAAGGTCTCGATGTGCTTTTTGGATAGTTTGTATTTGGTTATATAAAAGTGGTAAATGATGTCGTAGCGGCATCCATTTAGGCGCTATATCGTACTTCTGAAGCCAGCCTTCCACCAAATGGTACCTTTCGGCAGGAAAAAAGAAACTCAACTTTTGAGTCTATTTTGATACGGCAATTGCCTTGTTGAGTTTGGCATCGGCTTGAGGTTTGTATTCGTGGACCTGATACATTTCAGATCAGTCATTCGGTGATGGTATTCAGCCATTGTGTATTTATCTATATCGATGCACAAAATCACCACTGTCGACTATGTCACTGCCCGATATGAGATTATTCATCAAGGCTTGCTGTGTTGTGGTGTCCTTTTTGTGCTGTATTTGACTTTGGTTTGGAAATGCTGGAAACTTGCTTCAGAGCAAAATTTTGTGCACAGCATATTCGACAAACGTATAGGCTATCTTATCCATCCTTTTCATGGCAGAAATTGTGGTGGCGTCAAGGGCTTGATAACTCCCTATCGTCTTTTGAAGTTGGAAAGGTAAACACCCACAAAAGCAATTTGGCAGTAGAATGAAAAAACCTTCACCACATATTGATCACGAGTGGCCTTTTTTAAATTCATAGCAGTCTACGATTAAAGTTAATGTGGATTGTTTATTCATACCAATCTACAATTCAGCTTAATATGGCATTGTCCATTTATAGCAGCTTACGATGCAGGCTAATGTACTTCAATTTGTTGCTGTAGCCCAAACGTTTCATGGGTAGCAATGCGTTGATCCAGGCAAACCCACAAGGGGTCAAAGTCCTGTGGCAAAAAGACCGTAGCGCAGCATCTCGTGGTACTCTCAAGGCCTGGTCGTTAAAGTGTGGAAGCAGCCTATATAACAACGTTACCAAGCACATGAACACGGCCGCGACTTACTCAATCTCGGACAAAGGCATACTAGCCTCACTCGACGTCATGCTAAACCCCACTACGTGCGAACGCTTCGACAGGAGTGCACACATCGTCAAACCCATCATCAACACAAAAGCATTGTAACTGTGGGTAATAACAAAATTATCGAACAAAGTTGTCAAGAGCCGAAGTCCATGAGACAAAAAGACAAAAAAGATGGAAACCACCGGAAAATTGTCCAACGTAAATATATACGCCTTTTCCTGCGACAACAAGGGATACAAATTCATATTTTACCATCATACATATCTTTTCTGAGTACAATTGACTGGTAACATTCAAGCATGCCTTAAAAATTTCAAGCCGAGTTCAAATTAAGCGTTCACATTAAGCTGTGAAAGAAAAAAATATAAAAGAATGAAATGCTACACCAAAGAGGTCAATCAGCTGCCCCACAAGCAAGGCGTCGAGCTCTTCTACTTCAGTAAGAAAGAGGGGAAGTCGATTGGTCGAACGCTGGAAAAGCACTATGCAGGAGAAGGTGTTCTTTTTCTTCTCAACCAACTCCAGATGCCTATTAACCCATCTTTTGCAATGTTGTTTTCCAGTACAACACTACAACTACAGTACCAAACAACTCTCTATCAAAATAATTCGACTGCATCTCAGAAATAAGTAGCAGGAGGCCAATGCGTTCTAGACCTCCAACCAGTGTAACTGGATGCAAGTTTGTGTTGGCTACAATGCTGGAATCAGTAACAGAAGTGCGATGGCCCGAAGAAGTGTTCACCGTGTCTCAAGTACTATATATAGACGCTAAACTATCACCTCGATGATTTCATCGATAGGGAAATCCAGGAATACATCTACGAGCCTAAAATAAGGTACACAAATGATTTCGCACCAAGAAAATATTGTGGCGGCGAATCCATGTTGTTGTGAGGGAAGTGTACTCATTCAAGGTGATATTTTGTTGACTACACTTCTTCTTGACTACCTTAGCCTTCTTGGCGACCTCGACCTCTACTTTCATGGCGTAGATTTTTGTCCGAAGGCCGACGAACTCTGTCATTACTTTACTACGAAATCCTTTCGGTGATCTTGTTCAATTAATATAAGAAAGATAACAGGAAACACCTACAAGTCGGTGATGGTGCCGGTTTCATGAACAGTGCACTGTCCATGTAGAAATCTTCGATCTTGATATTATAAGAAAAACTATTGATATAGCTGAAGAGTATGCAGTGACTTATTCGTGAGTCCATAGTGAAAATTTTTACATCGAGATCTTTGCGATATTCAAGATAAAAGTGTACAGGCTTGTCGAACCAGAACTTAAAGTATGTCTCACTTCCTTTCGATAATGGAAATCTTACGATTTCAGCTTTATTTGTACACTAATCTTTATCATATTTGGTATGTAAATCAGGAATGACCATACATAACTGAAAAATGTTGAATTCTTCGTTTAGGGCATGCACAAAAGTCTGCAGTCATATGCATTTTCACAATATTTTTCAAACAGGTGAAAATTTCTAAGTGGTGGATTGTCCTATTTTAAGGGTGACCAAGTAACTTGATGAAATAGATGAACCGAGTTGACCTATCTAATAATAGCAAGGTGTACTCGTTCGGGGTTACAAATTTAATCCACGGACTTTTTGTTTGTAAACAAGAAATAGAAAGTAGCAGTACATTAACAATTTCTTTCAAATATTTCTTTTGCGTTTAATGCATGCATATTTCAATTACATATTGGGGTATTTTGTTGAATTATTTCCTTTACGGGTTTGTTTTTCTTGATTTAAAAAGGGTGAAGAAGCACATGGTAAAAGTCAAAGTGAGACTTGTTTATCATCTGACTTCATGTAATACCTGCCAATACCTATTTCACAATGGTCCAGTCTTGTCGATAATTGTGCGCCGAAAATATTATCCCTTTAAAAGCATAGAGCATTTTAAAAAGTATTTTTTCTATCCATTTGTATAGGAAATCATCAAACTAAAAGTGGTTCTAGAAATGTACAATATTTTTATTCAACCATGCAAAATCCGGTGCCGAAATATGCAATATTAAAGTCAACAGAAGAGAATTTCCATTATCTAAAGGAAGTGAAACAGACTTTAGTCCTCTTAATATGAACGGCCTCAAGATTTCCGGTAAAAACAATCCAACGGTAGAAGTTTGCTTTGGCTACAAGCTTAATTCAGCGCATGTTTCTTGGTGGTAACCAGCCAGATATCGAGCACAGTCCTGATATTTTACATGATTTCGCCAAATTTATACAAATTGACCATGAGCTTGAAAAATAATCAGGTTAGGTCTTGGTCATAGTATGAGAAAGATTGTAGAGGCATATTCATGATCATTTGGTTAGGCAAAACGATCTCATCTGGCTGCCTCTTTTCCAATGGGTGCAGGCTTTGAGATTGTTAGCGTTGAAATAACAGTAGGTCAAATGGGCGGGCTCTGTAGTAATTGTGGAGGAACTCCATAAACCAGTCGGATTCCCATTCTTGTAGCTAAGACATCTAGATCTCTTTCTAGAGCTTAATTGTAATTTACGGTTTGTATAGAACGCAGTCATTAGCAAAGACCCTAACTTTTGATGACGTCACATGTTCCGCTAGATCGTTAAGGAACAATTGGAACTTCAATGGGCCCATTGATACACTTCTAGAGGGCTGCAATACTCCGAAATGCACAGTTGCAGTTTCTGATGATATACCTTCAAGTTGTACTAGAACCATGCTAGTGTATTTCCACGTTCCATTTGGTTTACCTAGTGCCTTCCTTTGAGAACTTATTTGGTGTCATTCTCTTCAAAGTACATAAATGACTGAAAAGTACTTTTTTTTATTACGAAAATTAAGAAATAATTCACGGCTGCCATGGTTTGGGGGCATTTTAACCGCATGATGGGCTATATTGGTTTTATACTATATGCTAAACCGGGATGCTAAAGGTGTTATATTGGTATTTTACCATTGACATATTTATATAGGCCTAGATAAATCATACCCGGGCCATATTACAATTTTTATTATTTTTGAATTATTGTTTTTGACCAAAGAAATGAAAAATTAAGAGGAACCCCTTTTATGTCATTTATGTTAAGAAACTTATCGTGGATTTATGACTTGCTTTTCCTAAAAAGCTCTTTGAAATCCAAGTTCTCTCAAATGTTTGAGTCAAGTTTGAGCAGATACATATTTTTCTCTTGGTTGAGTCATGATTTTTGTAGCATTTTAAATAGTAATACTGTCCGCCTTTGCAAGGATTTGTACAAATCCTTAGCGTTTGCAATTGTTATATCTAGATGGAATAAAATGCATGGTGATCATAAAATATTGTTTCTTGGATTTTCTAATGAAATATATAACGGGAAGGACACTTTTTCACCGGACACTATTTTGGCTTACATTTTCACTCTCACTCATGCTACAATAAGAAACAGACTATAGTTGTAGTATCACGTGATGTAAAGTAAGAAGTGCGCATTTTCCAAACATACACAATTGCGCCATCTTTTGTTGATGTTGACATTGGACACCAGAAAATATTGTATGTTTGATAACTGAAAAAATACATTTAACGGTCACATTTCCCCTATAATTTGTTGGACAGGTATTTGGTAACACACAACGATCATGTGTACATCATTGAGATAGTGACGGTTTGTGTCCACTGTACAGTAGACTGGTGTAGGCCAAGAACACGATCACGCCCCTTTGCTATGAACACTTTATGTGTGGTACTTCAGTGCGACATTTGCAAGCTATTTTGGCCTCCTCAAGCTGAGAGAACAATCTACCCAACCGAGGAGGCTTGATGTGCCACATTCTAGCCTTCATGAATCATGCGCGTGCTAATTTGTAAGCAAGGTCAAGGTGTGTTGGTGTCATTGGCAGTGACAAAACTAGGCTATAAGCGTCCATATTCAGTTTTGTCAAAGGGTTGTGTAGTTTTGTTTCTAGCCAAGCTAGCACCCGTGGAGGAAGGGGTTGTGTGAATCAAGTAGGACATACACTATTTTTTTCATGTTTTAACATGAGAAGGTGTCGGACCTAGGCCAGGAGTCCTGATGATCAAATTACCATTAAAACACATGGTAATCATGCATAACACTCTGTAATAACCAAATAAAACAAACAAATAGGGGTAGGGTCAATTACACTCTAAAGTAATAATCAAATTACAATTACTTGCCCACTGTACTTGCCCGGAATGTTAAATTGAATTGCAATTACCATGCAAAAGTTCAAAGTTCTTTAATAACCAATCAAGGGGATTCAATGGGACAAATGACAATACAAACAATATAATTAGGATTTTAATTAAAAGTTCTTTAATAACCAATCAAGGGGATTCAATGGGACAAATGACAATACAAACAATATAATTAGGATTTTAATTAAAATCCTATCAAAATGTAAATTTTAATTAAATTACAAATTACATTTGAAGAAAATATTCAGTTTTTATTTATTCATTTTCAAGAATTAGACATAAAATCACAGACATACTAGAGCGTTTGCGGGTATCTTCGAACAGTTAAGCGTGAACTTTGATAGAGTTCAATGCTACCTATAAATAACTCATCAGATAAATGCATTTAAAGAAAAAATCAGATATTTTCGAATGGCACAAGGTATTGATATATAAATGTCCAAGGTCATCCGAACGGACAATTTTCTTGTCGATGACATTGAGGGTCAGATCGGACAGGTGTGTCCGACTTCAGACACATGATAGTACCAACACGGACACCCTTTTTTATTGTTCTATTATACAAACATGAGGTACAGTTACCCTGGCTGTTCTAAAAATTTACATGTATCAAGAAAACTGAATGTACAAGATTGATTATATATTGCATTAAAGGATTTGTGGCGAAGTTCAGAATTGAAATATGAATACACATATTACATCTTGCACATTGGATGTAATAGCTCTTTATTTTTCTTTTTAAACAACCAAGAAAAACCAAGAAACCATTTATTTCATGAAAAGGAAGCAAAAACAAAGATTGCCTCATTGATCGATTTTCGAAGATATGATACCGGAATTGCCCCTGTTTCAATACTGTTTTAGTATTTATTAGAATATTTCTTTTGGTCTAGGAAAGTTACTAAGGACATAAATTTTTAAAAATACAATTAACATGTTCAAATCTAAATATGGAAAGCAACATCGAAAATCGAGCAGGTAGTGATTCTACAAAGAAAAAAGAAGAAATCTATTTGTGAATTTATTTTTATGCCCCCAGATCGAGGATCGGGGGCATATTGTTTTTGTCCTGTCTGTCTGTCTGTTTGTCTGTGCGTCCGAAACTTTAACCTTGGCTATAACTTTTGAACTATATAATGTAGACTTTTGATACTTGGCAATTGTATAGGTCTAGTCAAGAGGAACATAAATATGCAAAAAAAATTAGGTCAGGTCAAAGGTCAAAGTCACAGAGGTTAAAAAGAGGTGAATTTGGCTGTTTTCACATATTTGACTGTAGAATCCTTATTATTTATCGTATTGAGACGGGGTTTGTTTTATGTTATTGCTAATAAAATTGCGCAACTGGAGTATGTCGACAGGCAAGTGTATAGGTCTAGTCAAGAGGAATATAAATATGTAAAAAAAAATTAGGTCAGGTCAAAGGTCAAGGTCACAGAGGTTAAAAAGGGGTGAATTTGGCTGTTTTCACATATTTGACTGTAGAACTCTTATTATTTATCATATTGAGACGGGGTTTGCTTTATGTTATTGCTAATAAAATTGCGCAACTGGAGCATGTCGACAGATTTGAGGTAGCATTTACCATTTTCGAGAAACAAGAGGCCCAAAGGGGGACAAATGGAAAAAAATCAATTTTTCAATTTTTTGTCAGATCTTGATGCAGTATATTTCTGTAAGATTCTTATAGCATGTTTAATCAGATACTTTTAACAATTAAAACCATTTCAATAAACAAGAGGCCCAAAGGGGCTTCATCTGTTTCAGAATAAAGGGGTTAAATTTGGTGTTTTCATGGTAAAAAACAACTTTTGAACTATGTAAGATGGACTTTCAATACTTTGCAAGTGTATAGGTTTTGTCTAGAGGAACATAAATATGCCAAAAAAATTAGGTCAAAGGTCAAGGTCATAGGAGTCAAGAAGGGGTGAAATTGGGTATTTTCATATACATTTTGTATTTTATTGTGGAATCTGGGGGCATATGTAGTGTTTCACAAACACATCTTGTTATTGATTTATTTTTTTTATCTTAATATGATAACGTATAACACTTACTTGAGTATATATATACTGTAAAACAAACCCTGTACTCAATACGAATCTTGGATGACCTTTAACCATGGCAATACATACATGTATAGACAATGATCGTTCAGGAACTAACATTCTTTTATTGTACATTTTATATTTGTTTAACGTATTAAAAAGATCAATCAAAAGTTGCAGTTCATCTTACGACAATTTAGAAAAAAAATGTAGTAACGATTAAAAAATATTGTCAAGGTCTTAAAAGAGACTTGGAAGTAACAGGCGGTCCCTTTTTCTGAAAATGCATAAAAATCACATAATAATTGTCTAAACTTATTTTACAATTTGCATTTTTTATCAAATACAGTCGCAGATCTAGACATTTTCAAGGGGGTAGGCTTAGTTAAAAAATTGGGCCTGGTCAATTATTCTCGACAATTTGTGTCCCAAACCTAATTTCCTTTTATGCAACAAATATCTTATTATTTCCTGAAATAAATCCAGAATATGTTTGCCGTAAAAAGCCTGCAAAAAAACTAACCAAATAAAAATACGAAAACAAAAACAAACAAGAGGTGAAAAAAAAAGAATTAAAATAGAAAAAGGGAAAAAAGCAAAAAAAAAAACAAAAAAAAAAAACTCATTGTAAGACAAAGCAAAAAGGCATTAATGCACAATTTTAGTATATGACTGATGAGGATATTGTGTATTTTGTTTACATATTTTATGTGTATTACAAACATAAAATAAAAGAAAAAGTACAGATTGATTACAATTGTTTACATTTCAATTAAAGATACTGACTATTTTTTCCTAACTAGAATTTTTGCATTCCCTTTATTGTCTGTCGATATAAAATCTTGCTTCATATAAGTCATCCTGGTTATTTTTTTAGACTTTCTCTTTCCGGATAATGATTTCTGATCCTGGATTTTTTTTTTTGAATAACTTCCCAGCTCGCAGTCCAACCCCCTCCCCCCAATAAAAATCAATAGTTTGTTCCCTAAATTGTGTTTGTATTCTTTTGCAGAAAGTGTGCAGAAAATTTATTTTACTTTGAACTATCGATGCATGTCAATTATGAATTTAAATAAATGTTGTCTTTCATTGTTATGGCACACACGAGGGGACTACGTCACAATAAAGATTAGATTGATATTGAATGCGTGTTATGGTCTTTGCAAACGTCGGAAGGAAACACTTTATCCGGACACATTGTAATTTATATATTTGTTAAATAAAATAATTTATAGATATAATGGTCCTTTATTTCCTGATTTTGTTATTTTAATTTCTATTTACAGAATTTATAGGATAGTTTAATTTTTGTGTCGCCTGCGTTCAGGCAGTGGCGACATATAGGGATCACTATCCGGCGGCGGTGCAGCATCACAAAAAATTTCTGTCACATTTTTCTCAGGAACTATGTATCCGGGCTTTCTGCAATTTGGCATGGAGTATCAGTATGCGGACCTATACTGTGTTATAGAGTTTGGGATCTCTCGCATGCCCACTTCCTGTTTGACGGAACTTAGAATAATTTTTACGTCTTGAAAATTTCTGTCACGTTTTTCTCAGGAACCACAGATCTTAGCCTTCTTCAATTCAGTATGGAGTATCAGTATTGGGACCTATATTGTGTAATAAAGTTTGGGAACTCTGGCATTCCCACTTCCTGTTTGACGGAACTTAGAATATTTTTGCCGATTGGCATCACAAAAAATTTCTGTCACATTTTACTGACGAACCACATATCCCAGCCTTGTAATTTAGCATGGAGTATCAGTATAGGGACCTATACTGTGTAAGAGGGTCTGAGATCTCTTGCATGCTAACTTCCTGTTTGACTGAAGATAGTTTTTGTGTTATTACGCAGGCGACACATGTCTTCCGTGGAAGACTTACTACTTTATTAATATATTTGTAACATTTTTCACTTGCTGTAACAGTGATGATAACCAGAAGCCAAAGGTGTTGCATTTATGCTTGACAGAAGAGTTCCATTTCAGGAAAAGATATATAAATGTCAGCATATATTTGTTCTGCCTAACAGAAGTTCCTTTGGAAGAATTATTATAAACATTGGCATAATATTTCTCCTCTTTGGTACAATTATTATATAATGTTTATTCTGTGAGGAACAAATATTGTAACATTTGTTCCGTTGGATAATATATTCCATTATATATTATCATCTGCTATAGAGCTAACATCATGAGTTAGGCTGCAAGTAGAAATCTATTATACGGTAAGGCGAGGCCGCACCATATAATAGATTTCTACTTGTAGCCTAACTCACAATGTTAGCTCTTTAGCCAATGATAATTTTTTTGTCTTCTTTGAAAATGAATCTTTCAATTCTAATGAATTGGCCACTATGTGTTGAATATGACTGTGACAGACAAAGAGATATAAATAGATCAATACACAAATTACACAGGTGATGGTGGACTTGTCCATTATAGCTATGGGGGAGTGTCTACAATCCTAACTCCACATGTTTGTGTTGTTATAAATATTTTAATTGATAAATAAGTTTGTCACGTTTATGTAATGTAGTTATTGCTTACGTTTGATTAACAACTCGTGAGGGTCAATCTTTTACGTAAATATACTTTATTTATTTATTTATATCAAGAATTGGTTGTAAGGGGGCGTGTCTTCGATTGAAAACCCACGTGGTTGTGATTCTTTACTCATCAACAAAGGCTTACAATTATTTTTCCCGCATGAACACTGTAGTTTGTCTTTCTCATATGAACCAATCAGCGTTTACAAAAAAAGGCTTCATTGAAGACAAAATATTTTGTCAGTTGGGAGCAAATCTTATGATGGAACTTCTATTCCGTGACATAACAATACTTTTTGAAAAGGGCTATATATCATTGGTTTAGCAGAGTATTTTGGGGAAAAGGAGTCTTGAGTTTTTAACATCAAAATCTTGTTATTTTGGTACCATAATTTGGGGATAAATAAATGATTTTGGGAATTTTGCATTACTTTGCAATAAATGAAAGTTTACAGAGTGGAGGACTGTTTCAGTATATTGTGCTGAATGCATTTTATTTTTCTACTGCAAATACTCTAGTTCATTGAGGGGTTCCAATTTTTGTCTCGCCTGCGACGAAAGTCGCTGAAAGCGAGACATAGCAATCCGTTGGCGGCGGCGTAAACTTTTTTCTAAAACCTTCATAACTTTTCAAGGGTAATACATACAAACATCATCTTTGGTCCACAGCACCACCAAGTGATGAC
>MJUU01046755.1:89874-107118 GCA_002080025.1 Modiolus philippinarum | reverse complement strand
TATATATATATATATATATGTGTGTGTGTATGTGTGTGTGTGTGTGTGTGTGTGTGTGTGTGTCTAAAGTGATACACAACAACATCAAATTAAAATTATTATAGAAAAATTTAGGCAATAAAAAACCTAAATTAATCAAATGACGAAATTTTCGCTAAACCTACTAGCTTTCCCAGCGTCTCTCGCGATCTGTTAATAGATCTTAAAAAATATTTACATACATCGAACGTCAACGATTTTTTACCTGGACACAATATTACAATTTGTACACAAAAATATTTTTGTACCAGACTAGCGACAAAACATAATTGAATGATAAATTAAGAAATTTTGTATGAGCGGGAAATTAGCCCCGCTAAACATTTAATGTACAAACACCACTTCTTTAATAAATATATAAACAAATACTGTGAAAATGAATACTTAGATAAACGGAATGAAAAACAAATTACTACGATTTCTTGTTAATGCCATCCGGGTGTAATGCGCATAACTCTCTGATCCACAAGCTTTCTCTCGATTGTCTCTATTTATCGCTCCAACCCCGCACATGATCAATGATGGTAACTTTTAATCTTGCAAAATCTTCCAAAGAATGCCCAGGTAATTTGAAATGTTGACTGACAGGCAGAAATGGTTTTTTGGTGAGGTCACTGTGGTGTCCATTCATTCTTTTGTTGAGCGGTTGGACACTTTCACCCACATACTGTAGACCACAGACCTGGCAGTCAATGAGGTATACGACATTAGGTGTCTTACAATTTACATTGGAGAACACCTTGTATACCTTACCTGTTTTGTGCTACTAAATGTTTGCGTTTGTTGCATTTGCTGACAACACTTGCACCTTCTATCATCACAAGGTTTGCATTGGCCAAGTGGTGACGAGTTTTGCGGAAGGTTCGCTCGGACCAAAGTATCTTTAATGCTTTTTGGTCGTCTAAAAGCAATAAAAGGAGGTTCAGGGAACATTTTCGATAGTTTTTTGCATTTTTCAATTTCCTTCCAGTGATGTCGGACCAAGCTCGAAACGTTTGCCAGCGAAGGATGATACGTGAGAACCAAGGGAATTCTTTTATTTACCTTCTTATGTTTGTATTGAAGTAGCTAGTCTCTGGTGATCTGACATGCTCTATTGAACCCTTTATGTATGACTTTGTCAAAGTACCCCCTTGATTTTAGATGGTGTCTTACGTCCCCAAGTCCTCGTTTAGTGGTTTTATCAGATGAGCAAATGCGTTTTATTCTGATTGCTTGGCTATATGGTATGTTATTAAAACAGTGTTTAGGGTGGCAACTTGATGGAGACAGATATTGATGTTTATCTGTCGGTTTTGAATATATGTCCGTGGAAATTACTCCCCCTTTGATTGTGGTGGTAGTATCAAGAAAATCAAGAAAAGATATTTTTGATTTTGACACTTCATGTGTAAATTTGATAGAGGGGTGAATAGAAATGGCATGAATAAAAAAAAATCGTCTAGTTCTTTCTCGGTATGTGTCCATTTCATATCAACATCGTCAATAAATCGGAACCAAGACAGTAGTTTTTAGGTGTGGTTAAAAGCAGCTTTTTTTCATATATATATATAGTATATATAGTAACAACTCAAAGGCACATTGGAACACAAGGAATATCATTGGCACCATGAGATGTTCAATGAACGGCAAGGAAACTATAAAACATTAAAATGGAGTGTTTTGACCATTTATATGCGACATTCGGCAAACCTTGCCAACGTTTGTAATGATCTATTTGGATATGGGTAGGTTTAATTGATGTTTTAATGCGCATGCGCATATGCAGAAAATAAATAAACAGTAACTTCGGTATTTGTTATTTATTACCACTGGGCGGATGCCTCTGCTGGTGGACTGTTAGTCCCCGAGAGTATTCACCAACCGAGTAGGCAGTACTTCGCTGCTGACCCGAAAACCGATTTTTAAAACTTGCAATTTTTACAAATTTTGTTTAAAACTAAGGAGTAACTCCCTCATGCATAGCTCTGTCCCTAGCTGAGTTTTGGCTTTTCTATTTAGATATTTTTGGTTATTTGTTCTCTATCAGCTTTTAAACATTTTTAGGCTAATGAACTTCTAAATCTATCGGTTTGATCTGCACTGATGAGACATTAGTTGTCGAAATGCGCATATGCAGAAAATAAATTAACAGTAACTTCGGTATTTGTTATTTAAGTTTATGTTACCTAAAAATGACCATTATTTGTATCAGCTGTAATGCAAAATATATAGAAAAACCATTCATTTATTTATTTGATAACTTTCAACATCTCAATTTTAGAAAATTTTGCTTAAAACTTGGGAGTAATTTTCTTATGCATAGCTGTGACATTTTGCTCTTCTATTTCGATAATATAAGTACATTTTTGTAATCTGTTCTCTATCAGCTTTTCCACCTATTAGTGTTTTGGATTTCCAAATGTTTTGGTTTGATCTGCACTGAAGAGACACACGTTGTCGAAATGGCCATATACAAAACTAAATTCACAGTAACTTCGGTATTTTTTTATTTTGATGATTAACAAGAAAACTTCCCCTTTCAGTTTGAAATTAAAAAACAAAATCCCTACTCTAACAGCAGTACACCTATTTCTCGGTGGTAAAACATATATGCATTGAATATTTTTAAATTGATTTGTTGCTTTGTTTATACAGTGACTTTTTGTTAAAAGCAAAACCGTTGTCTCAAAAACTACTTAGTTTACTTTCATTCCTAAAGAATTCTATAGCCGCTACTCAATTATTAGATCATTTTATAGTAAGAATGCTTGTTGGTAACAAAACATCTACAAAAAAATACCGAAGTTAAATAATAGAAAGAGAAATTCTGAAATAAAACATACGTACCCACGGCAATTCATATGTAAAAACTACAATTTGGCAAAAATAAAACAACGAACAACGCACAAATAGTGTGATCATACAAAAACTCGGGGTATCAAGCAAGTTCATCATCCCTATTAAACATGTTAAAAGCCGAGTTCTCGGCAATAAGAATTGTCCGGTTCAGAATTCGCGTATACGTGGTTTAGCCCGGTTCAAGTAGTTAAAATTCGGTAGGTATTCTTGTAAAAAACACACGAGAAAATCTACCTTTAGTATGAATAAACAAAAATAATGTACCAATAAATCAAAATTTGTTATTTTTTTGCTTCAATACTGTTAATATTGCAAGCTGCCAAAACGGGTCTATTTCGGTTGTGTATTTCCATAATTACAATGCATGTTCGGCATTCGGATAATTTCCCCCTTTCGACGTTGTTGGGTACTGATTAATCTAAATAAAAATTGAAGTTGAATGCCAATTCACTTATTCTTTTGTCAGGGATAATCATTTCATTAGATTTGCATCCACAATTATGAGAAAACTTGAACTTTACTTTTACTGGATAATGTTTTGGTAACTCTCAATTTCCGATGGATTCTGTTTAGTCATGTTTTAGAATAATGTTTAGGTCGGTTGAGAATAATGTTTAGGTCGGTTGAGAATAACGCTTAGATCATGATTTAATAAACCTTATAATTTGTGCTAATAACAATTCAAAAGGTTAGCAAATGGTTATTTTTTAATTCGTCATTAGAATTACTTTTTACGACTCTTCTTCTTATAAATGTATACTGTTTGATTATAAATGTAAAAATTACTTGTATTCTAGTCAACGACATGGTGTTTTCATGAAAATCATTTCCTTTAATTTTTCATACTTCGCATTCTTAATACTTTTAAATGTATGTATAAATGAAAAAAAGGTCTTTTAACTTAGTATCTTTTAGTTACAGCTTTATATTTTGTATTCAGGTATATTGTATTGTATGAAACTATATATTCTAGCTAATTTTGGCGGCCGGTTCTTTCAAATGATATAGAGTGAAAATAGAACATTGACAATTCAAGACATCTTTCGTAACATACTCAGTGTAACCCCATTGAGGACTTTAAAGGAAATATAACCATCATCGTACTGCAGATTGATTATATATACATTTTACAAACCAATACTTCTATGGATTAGCAAACTGAATGTGACGATGTTTCTTGAACATTTAACGCGCTTTAGCTCAACCTGTGGAGCCTCGATTGGATTTTGGTATCCGTCAACAACTCGTCCTAGGCCTTCGTTAGCTTTACTTAAAAATACCTCTGATATAGCCTTTCTTATTTTGTAACTAAAAAACCATCGCTCTGGTACTTTTCTTCATCTGATCTATTCAGAACTCCAAATTAAGAATACTACAGACACTTCTACATTGTCCTCATTCCTTGACCTTCATCTTCAAATTGACAAAAGGCAGACTTCAAATAGTCTACCTCTTTCTTTGTAGCAACATTCCGACAGCACCGGAATGTGGAGTTTACACCACCCAGCTCACTCGCTACTCAAGGGCATGAGCTCGATACAGTGACTTCCGTAATAGAGACAGGTTGGTTTTTTATCGGATTCTTCTTGTTCATCTTTGTATGTTTGTGTGTCTCCATTTTTCTTTTGTTTGCCGTGCTCATGTTATTGGATCATTGTTTTTCAGTATTGCCGTTGATCAGGGATTGTTTGTTTTGGATTCACGGTTCGATGCACACTAATAATTAATAAAATATGTTCCGAGATGATGGCTCTTTTTTTGTTTTTGTTTTTTGGTTTTTTTTTTGCGAATTGATACGAAAAAGGTATTTTTGTGCATGACCATCATATATCATTTCTGGCCAGTTTAGTTTAGTTTGTTTCTATACTTTCAGAGTACATCTGAAAACGAATGTCCTAGCAAAAAGGTAGAAAAGGGGAAAATCACTATCAAAACCCCCAAAACAGGGCAATAGCACAAATGGAGACAACAGGGCAATAGCACAAATGGAGACAACAAAGATAAAACGACAAACTAAACGAAAAAGAACAATACAAAACTATAAGCACTAACAATGTGAACCCACGCATAAAATTGGAGGCATCAGCAGGCTAGCATGTTATGCCCAAAGCGTGGCATCCGTCAATAACCTCGGTGTCAAGTAAGGGATCTACTAAAAATATCTAGTATCATTTGCGAAATGGAAACATTGTAACGATTGGGTACAACGTTTCAGAAGAGATAATCTAAATATTCTTTATTGGGTCCTAAATTAATTGATGTTTGAACAAATGGCGGTGTTTATTTTATTTAATTGTTAAGGAAATGTACACGATTATTTCAAATATACAGTGATCGGCAAACATTATCCAGACCTTACCAAAACATTACCCAATATTTCTGCAAATGCATTTTGTTTGTGTTCTGCGTCTCCATGTAGTTTTTGATGCCTACATGTAAACATAAAGTTTCATTTCCATAAAAAGTGAAATTATAGGTTTATTTAGTGATCAAACTTTAGTACAAAACTTTCACGTTTTTGCTTTAGCATATGCTCATTTTTGCATAGTTTTTACCAAATTTTGGTCAAAAGGTAGCTGAATAAATGATAAATAAATGTATGTAACAAGAGGGAGTATTTACCTAATAATTGCATGTTTTTTTGTTTTGTTTTTCTTTTGTGCAAATTCTGTTTTGTTGACATTTTTTGAAGGGACAAAACGTTATTCAATCGGACTAAACCATCTTAAGCGAACTCTGAACCGGGCAATTCTTTTCATCGAGAACTCAGTTTAATATGGATGTTCATTTACGTACAGGAGTACGCAATTCATAAAGTGTTCAAGCATTTCTACAGCTATTTTTAAATTTTTTTTTAAGTTGGTGTTATCTATGTAAATGATGCCAATAATTCACGTATGCATTTTATCCTGTACTAGCAAAAATTTCCAAGTTGCTAAATAGAAAATGAAAAAGAAATCACTTAACATGTTCATGATTTTGTAAGTCATATTACCAATTTGATAAAAGATACCAAGCTTCGTTATTTGAATTAAGAAATCGAGTAAATGGGAAAAGTAACAAAACATAATGAACCAGCACGTATGGCACGCGATAACAAACGAAAACTAGGGGTATCGGAAATTCGTGTTTGAACAGAAAACGCTATTCATAGTTTTAGCCAATGAGAAAGGAGAAACGGAAATCGCTATTTGATATTTAACGTTCATCCAATCAGAAGCGGAAAATGGTATTCACAGTTGAATTAAACCAATCAAAATCGTTATTCTGTTTATCGTTTATAATTCTCTTTTTTATTCAACTTTCGTAATTTTTATTCATAATAATATGTATTTTGATATTATAATTTAATAATCAAATAATGTAAACGTTGTGCCTGTGACACTTTTGGAGTGCGAATGGACTTGACGTGTACTCTGTTTAAAGTTCTGATTGAGAAATATATATTTATAACTTACGGTAAATAGGGAATGCATGAAGTTAAGTCACTTTTCATGAACAATTTGAATCTCTTTAAAAATGTAAAAAACAATTAAGTATTTTGAAAAGTTTACATCACGATACCCGTTTGAAGAAGTTTGATGTGTTGTGAAGTAAAAAAAAAAAAATCATCAAATTTAGCATAGAATAGTAATGAAAAGTAATATTTCCAATCAGCGATTTAAACACAGTCTTTAAAAATGACAAAAACAATTCAGGGTTTTTAAAATTTTACATCATAATATTCTTTCGAAGGAGTTTTATAATTCGCAAAGCAAAAACTTCATGAATTTCAGCATTAAAAAGTTATGAAAACTAAAATTTTTAGTCTGCGGAGTAAACTAACTCCTTATTTCGCAATATATCAAACTCCTTCAAAAGGATTCCATGAAGTTAAATTTTTAAAATAAATACATGTAATTGTTTTTTTTTCATTTTTAAAGAGTTTCAAATTGGTCATGAAAAGTGAGTTAACTTCATGCATTCCTTATTTACTGTGAGGTATATTTCTCAAACAGAACTTTAAAAAGAGTACACGTCAAGTTATATGAAATAAAGAAATCTATCCTTCAGAGATTTGTTAAATTTAATATTTTTAATACTAAGTCTAAAACGGCGATATTCACAACTTATAACTAGGTCGTGATCGAATCCTCCCATGACCCGCGAATCTGATATCAATTCGCACTCCAAAAGTGTCTCAGGCACAACTCTGTTTGATTATAAACTTAAAATATCAAAATGCATATAATAAATAAAAATTACGAAAGTTGAATAAAAAAAAAAGAGAATTATAAGCGATCATAAACAGAATAAACGATTTTGATTGGTTTAATTATACTCTGAATATCGTTTTCCGTTTTTGATTGGATTAACGTTAAATATCAAATAGCAATTTCCGTTTCTCGATTCTCTTTGGCTAAAACTATGAATGGCGTTTTCGGTTCAAACACGAATTTCCGATACCGATCGGAAACTAGGGGTTTTCGGCGAAATACTATATATACCGATCAGAAACCCCTAGTTACGTTCTTTATATGTGGTATTTCGCATGAAAACCTCTAGTTTCCGTGCGAAATACCAGGTTTTCCGCATTTTTGTTACTATCGCGCGCCATAAGCACGTGCAGGGAAAAGTGACAAGACTGACATATTCCCATCAAGAAGTAAGAATTGGACCAACAACATTTAATAACCAAAGCCAGAAGTTACTTTAGGTTCAATTTCTGTTGATGGAGTTTTCGACATCTTCTATTCAGTGAAGGTCATATCTAGGTATTTGGAATATCATGAACTAAATTATGCATAAAAACTGATAAATTAGAAATTATCAATATGATAAAAAAGGAAGCAAAAATGAGCCAAGGATAGGTCTTTGTAAGAAGGATATGCTCCTTTATTTTGAAACAAAACTTACGAAATTCAGATAACAATTTTAGATGAAGAACAACAATAAAAGCGTTGTTCCTTTGCTTGTTTTTACCATGTATTTGTAGAGACTTTGTCTCATGTGCATTTACTCCATATCCATTAACCATTTATGATAATATTAGTAATTGGGCCAATATCGAATTTCTGACAGCATGTTTGGTAGAAAGCCTTATGTTCAGCCCCAGCAGAGGCATCGATCTAGTCGTAATAAATATTCTAATACCGAATTTATAGATTTTTTTTTACTTTCTATAGTATTTAAAAATATGTGCAATAGTGTACCACTGAATGTAACAACATCTCAGGAATTTGTACTTATTATTTGGTGATCTGGTACATCTATACCTGTTTTGAAATTTTGATATTATTTCAGAGTTTCTTCAAATTGATGAAATATTTGTTTTGGTTGCTGTGTCTCATATATCAAACTAAAAAGTGAGTTTAGTTTGCAAGAAAAATATTGAATTATAGCCATAAGGGGAACGTGCAACAGATATATAAAAAGACAAATACTAAAAAATGCAGTGCCTTATAATATAAAAAATCATAACATATTAAGTTTCCCGATTAATTCATTCATCCCTAATAAATTTCTATCCGGAGGTTTTAAGTTGAACAAAACCCACAATGATTGTTTTGTAATTTGCTATGTTGGCTAAAGTTAATAGCCGTCTTATTTTCTACCTGTTCTAAGTTATTCAGTTACCTGTCTTTTTTTCTTCTGTAATTTGACTCAGAATTCCTTCAACATCACTTTTATTTAAGTCAGTGTTTCTTAACAGTTTAATTTGATCATCTATGGCCTCGACATAACAATCCAATGGAGGTACTTTCCGAGCCAGTCCTAAAACCGAGCCTTCAACATGTTCAAGCTTGAACCACCATTTCTCTAATCTTCCTTGATCAAAATAGGTGGTACTTACTGCATGAGCGAGTTTGTTTCTGATTTGTCTAATTGTTTGCAGCCACATTTCATCATCTGGATTGAGTTTGACACATTTTCTTATAATGGTGTGGATAAGTATAATATCAAGGTCATTAAGCGAACAAGATTTTTTGGTCGTTATTTTACATAGACAGTATTGTAGTACGGAATCACCATTCCCCTTTTTAAAATGTCCGGGAACGGACGTCCCTTGTATGTCATATAATTTTGTGAACTGTACCTTGTTTAACTCCTTTATGTGCTGAAAAGATGGATTCGAGGAGCAAGCACAACATCTCGTCTTATTATTCCACAAGTGATAAATTTCATGTTTGAAGGCGTTCAAAAAAATCACAATTGAGTTGTTATAAGAATGTAGTATATTTGTTTTGGTGAATGTTCTGGTAACCTTCAGAGAAAGGTCGTAGGAAAACTTGATTAATCTTAGAAAATATTTCTCCTCCATAGAACTCATGTTAACATCTACAAAAATAACACAATCAATACTGTAGATAAGATGCTTAGAGTGGAAATAATTATGTAATATAACTATTTTAGGTTTGAATTTACAAATTCACGAGGGATCATATATTTGTTTATTTTGGAGTTCATACTTAGAGTTCCTATGTATAAGACATTTAGACATTTATTATCGTATTTTTGTGCATGCCTTATGTTTTAGTTCGTTTTTACTTATTGTCGTTTTTGCAATGCCTCTAGACTTTGTGTTTTGTTATAAACTCGTCTTTGGCTTCTGTGGTATTCTACTGTTGTTGTTTGTATAAAAATTCCTAATGAATACTTATTACACAATGAAACCATAATAAAGCCAGAATATATGGCAATATCAGTACCACACCATGAGTGTCAGATTTTATAAGCATTCGATATCCTTGGGTTTTATCCAGTGAAACAGGGTTTGCAAATGGATCCTATTTTCTTGGTCATAAGTCACTTTGAAATGCATAAAATATACATTGTAAAAAGATTATAAACTAACGATAATATTTTCATATATTTTTAAGGCATATAAACAGCTAATGGAAATGAAGGAACAATCTAGAGAAACCTGTTTACTGCAAAAATTTTGACGTCTTATTCCTCAAAAATTCTTCCACTGATTTTCAAATCTTTTGCTCATTTTGTTCTATTAGAAAAACCCTTTAAAACTAAAGTATTAAATTTTTTTTTCACTTAGTTTTCTTTTTTTCCCATTAATTCAATATCAGTGGTTTAATTCTTATTAAAAAATTTCTGACACTCATACTCCCTTATGCTGTAAGGAGCTAAAAATTGTTTTATGCTACTTCTCCTAAATGAAACTCATTTCGAATTAAGTAAATTGTGATAGGTACAGGAAAAACGTTTTTATTATCAAATAAATGGAGTATAGGAAAAAAGAACGATTAAAATGACTTTTATTTTTTCAAGGGTTTTGTCTCTTTGACTATTTGTTAATAATTGCTATGAATTTAGAATGTAAGAATGCTTGAAATTGTAATATATTTTCATAGTTTTACTAACTAAAATTCAGTTTAATTAAATTATATTTTCTAAGACACCCCTTTCTAGTCCATAGGCTTAAATAACCCCTCGTGCACCCCCCACTTATGAACCTCACTCACATTTTTCAGTCAATCTCCGCTGTAAAATTAAACATTACCTGAACGTTATGTTGCAGCAGGCCCCTTTCGTTTTTGATAAGTTTTTCTTTCAATTGCTTCAAATTGTTGATTGGTAGCTCTCAGTTATGAAAAATATGATATAGAATGATAGCCTATCGTATAAGGTTTACAAATATTTCACAAAAGTACCATTTCAATACCAAATATGTTATAAATATTGAAAACCTTACCACTACCCATTCGAAATGTTGACGTTAATTTTAGTTTTTTTTTCAAAATTGCATTAGTTCAATGGTTATAGAAACCAGTATGTTTTTCATTTTAGAATTCTTGCAACTGTTTGTAGTCTTTTAGTGTCCTTTCTTGAAATTTAAGCATTGATGAAGTAGAACTTACAATGGCCGAACATTACAATCACATGCCATAATCCGCCAGGAAACTGCACAAAAAAAAAAACAATAAAATGACAAAAGTCAAACATTGACAACGATAGGAACTCGGGATAGCCGGACTTGGTACCGGCACTAGCAACAGCTACCGGTAGGGTTCAACCGGTTTATGGGTACCCAAACCTCTCCTTTTTCTATCCCGTTTCCCTATAGTATAATAAACATACAAATAAAACCCAATACAGGCAGACCGCTAACTCAACGACCACAATCTTGAAAAGGGAAAGATAAAGACAAAACGTAATTTAGAAAGATGGATCAAGGAGTGCTCGCCGCTAAACTGCCGACGTCCTCATGGAGTCTTGTCTGCTGGTATAACACCTTTGCACTACGGAATAATAATCAAATTCAAAACTTCCCGAAGTGTTTGATAAAGAATCATCATGGATTTCAGTAGACATCAGCAGTATCAGTGAGAGGCCAGCATAAATGTGAAATCTTCAGGTCATTGGATCCCAAAGCCAATTTGACCGAATCATGAAGAATATCCGGTCAATATCCCTTATTACGTAAAAAATGTAACTTACGTAACAGTTTTTCTGGATATTTTATCAATTTTTGACATGTTTAACAACATTTTCGTAAAAACGAGGGTGAGAAATGTTAACAACATAATGCTAATATAATTGAATGACCAAACTATCTCTTTAAAGAGACAAATAAAACATATCTTTGAATATGTCTTTCTATGGGTGGTTCAAATTCATGAAAAGTGGGTATAAAATGAAAGTACATTATATTTCTTTTACAATTAGTACAAATTAAAGAAATTTTGAAGTATATAAGCTTCCTACATCAATAAAACTTACCCCTACATAGACAAAAAATTGACAATTCTAGAGTAAATTTGTTGGCCTATGTTCGCATTTAAATAACCGTAACTCGCAAATTGTGTATTGTATATGACAGTTTTGCATGAATTGTATGGTGATTATGTATTTTAACAGCCATTTTTTGTGTTAACCTCAATGTTTTGACCGAAATTGATGAAGAATGGCCATTTTCTATATTTCAGATTTATCCAAAGTTCACTCTTAACTAGTTATATATGCAAAATTTTGAGAATATTTCTGCAGATTTGCCAATTTTTTGTTCTGAGGGATATATAAGTTGCCTTAAAACATTGCTTAGAAAACATATGGTGTTTAATATGACTCTTAATACCGAAAATCTTACCCCCACCCCAACAAAATTACTCTAAAATTGTCAATTTTTTCTCTATGTACGCATAAAAAACCAGAACACGCAAATTGTGTAATGCATATGACAATGTTGCCCGAATTGTATTGTGATTTCGTATTTTAACAGCCATATGTTGACTTAAACTCAGTATTTTGCCAAAAATTAATGAAAAATAGGAATTTTCAACATTTCATATTTGTCCAAAGTTCACTTTTAAATCGTTATATATGTGGAATCTGGAGGATGTATCTGCAAATTTGCCATTCAAATGGCCTAAGGGATACAGACGTTGTCTTAAAGCATTGTTTAGAAAAAGAAGGAGTGTTTAATGAGACTCTGAATACCGAGAATAGGGGACATCTCGGTCCGCGGACAAGTCGGACCAGGACCACTCGGACCGTCGAAGAGACAACTCGGACCGTCATGGAGACAACTCGGACCGTGAAATTTTCAAAGTTGGCTTGTCTAAAAGGACAACTCGGACCGTCGAAAATATAAAGGTGGCTCGTCTAAACGGACAAATCGGACCGTCAGAAAATGATAATAATAAAGGCAGCTCGTCTAAAAAGACAAATCGGACCGCCATAATCTAAAACAGTCTCTATAAAAGAGGGGGGCCGACCCTTTTTCGGGATGTCGGGATTGGATGTTTTTAACCCCGGGATTTCGGGATTTTTATGATTTAAGCCCGGGATTTCGGGAAATTTATTCACCGGGAATCGGGATTTCATCAGTCTTTAAGTTTCTTTGTAGTTCGGGATTTAGAAAAAAATAAAGTCGGGATTCCGGGATCAGACACCCCCCCCCCCTCATAAAAGTGGAATAGTCTTTTTCTATTAGTTGACGGGACGACATGTCTTTTTAATACTGTAAACAAATTCAGCAGAACATATCTACACTTCTTTGGTTCTTTGTTTCCACCCTGTGTAATCCTAATGTCTTAGGTCCGACTTTTCTTACACTATCAAATACAAAACAAAATCACACAGCCGGATGTCTTCCTCGTTGGTCCGAGTAGTGTCTCTCTTCACGGGCCGACTTTTTGTTAAAATTTACGGTCCGAGTGGTCCTGGTCCGAGTTGTCCGCGGGCCGAGTTGTCCTGCACCCAATACCGAAAATCGTACCCCTACCCCAATTAATTTTCACTAAAATGTCAATTTTTTGTCAATGTTCGCATAAAAATAACCAGAACACGAAAATGTGTGTTATATATGACAAAGTTGCATAAATAACATAATGATTTGGTATTTTAACAACCATTTGTTGAATTAAACTCAGTATTTTGCACAAAATATATGAAAAATGTCAAATCGTAGTATATGTCAAATCAGGAAGATATATCTGCATATATGCCATTAAATATGCAACGAAGATAGCAAAATTAAAGTTTGGTATTCATCTCGTTTGAAGTGCTGCACAAGAGCATTCTGGGTTGGGGTAGAAGCTCACTCTCTGACCCCTTTTCCCAAATAGTTTATACCGCCTTTAGCTTCAACTTGCACTTGTTTTGAAAATCCGTTGTAAATACGCAAGACATACTGTTCCAAATTATCTGTGATCTCATCTAAGAGAAGTGTAGACAGCTCGGCGAGAGAAGAAAATGTCGATAGATTTGATTTGAACAGTTCCCAAGGTCTGACATTTCCTTGTTTTACAAGACAACTTGTTGAATCGCAACCAGTTATAGCATGGGAGGCAGGCAGAGCTTTAAGTTCAAGTGTACCTGCAAAATGATATGGGCTGGTAACTTCGTCTACCTTTAGACAAATGGAACCAAATCTAAACACCAATATCAAACAAAAAGTGAACAAGGAGAACGAGTGCATCATTGTCAGGAGAATGAGCAATTACGCCTTTAATTCCAGATTCTTAATATTGTTTATGTTTATCAAGAAACTTTTGAAAACCTCGCCTTCGTTGATTGATTGATTGATTGATTGAATATTGTTTAACGTCTACTCAGCAATATTCCAGCTATATCAAGACGAGAACAAGTTTGTTGATAAATAATCACTTTGGGGTATGGAAATGGCCATGGGACGGGAAATTCTGACTGCCACTGGAAAAGTAGGGTGAAATCGTCAAGGGCGGGGAATTTAGCCTTGTAGCCGATCACCTACGGACCACCCCAAAAAGAGCTTACTACAAGGGTTCTTTAACGTGCAGGAAGCGTGGCATTTTTTCCAACACGTGGACCTGAGTTTACATCCCATCCGAAAGATGGGTTGTGTATTTATTAATCCCGCACAACCACGGAATAGGTCCAATTTCTATATCCCGGGACCCTCGGGGTCAGCCTCCGTTTAGGAGGGGTCACATCCCGCAAGCCGGAGATACTGGGTCCTATTTCTATATCCCGGGGTTCCCTCGGGGTCCTCTGTTAGGATGGCTCATACTCCAAGCTCAGAGGATGCTGCGGGCCTATTCTTCAGCCGGGACCGCGCACGGCGGTCGCCTTCGTTGAATAATGGTTCATCAATTTTAGAATCTAATTTGTAAAATGCTTCTTGGTATAGATCGACTCTGGAGATATTTGTCACAAGTTTTGGATTTGATGTTTCTCTCGGATACATATGCTTGGTGACATTTGCAGTGGTACTGAGCACCAACAGCAACCAAATCAGACCCATCTGATAAGTGCCCAATAACCGCATCATTCAGCACTTGCACATACGTTTTTCAAAGCAACTGGTTTGTAGCTTTACTGATGGGGTCTCTGTTTCTAGTCACAATGCCGGAAATGGTACTGAATAAAAACATAGACTTCCAGTCAACGTTTGCAGCAGAAGATCGAGTACAAGGACCATCATGTATATTTGGCTTTTGTCCAAGCGAGTCCGATGAAGATATATTGCTAGTACATTTTGATAAGACCTTTTTCGATTACCTGGTAAAAATTTTATAGCATACACTGTGACATTGAAGTTCGGCTTAAGGTTCATTTCATTTTTCAATGCTACTTCTCAGTTCCCTGTGGAATGAACAATCTTGATCGTTGTCAATTCTGTCATTAGCTAATTGTAGTACAGTAGAAATGCCCTGTTTTATACCAACGATTGTACTTCCTCGACGGGCAGATCCCTTGATGCAACATCATCCACATTTTGATACAACACGTCGCTTCTTTGTCGGAGGCTGCAAGCGTTTACATTTAATCTCAATTACTTCGAAAAGTTTTTTTTGGTTTATACAAAAAAAAAGCGCAAAACACCATAGAAACAAATAATCAGATATCAGAACAAAACAGGACATTGGCACTTACAACAAACCAATGTAAAAATGAAGTTGCTTCGACTCAATAAAAAAATAAGGTTAAACAGAACCTAGCAAAATGAGCTACTTCGGCTCAAACTGCACACTACATTGTAATTGAAAAAAAACATACTTCAATCAATAGATTAATGCAAAAAGTATATTTCGATCAGCATTTTATTGTATAAGATACAACATAGTTCCAAAAAAAAAATTCCGCACCATGCCCGATCATTCATGTATGGTCATTCAGCTCCCATACGATTTGTAACCTTTTGGAAGACCTATGACCCCACCCCATCATCCTTGTCTCTCCCGCGTAAGCACATCCCGTCTATTCGGGCGTGGTTTCTATTTTAAGTAGACCCCATTCTGAATTTCACACAATTTACCCTGGTATTTCAAAACAAGACTACTCTTTTAGTAAATAAGTATTAAAATATATATTCACAGAAGTATTTTTGAGAACTTAGACCGATATAAAATTGCTTAATGTTTGAATAAGATCAGATTTAAAATGTTTAACGATTGGAATTAAATGTGACGAAAAACAAACAAACCTAGTCTCCTGAATCACATACGGACAACGGACGCAAGCTGTTCTATCTCGAAAGAAAGGCTTCTAAATATGATGATAGAAGTTGAAATGACAGGAAAACGATTACATGAAGATGAGGTAAGCATTTCATTGATAAATCATCAATTTTCAGTGAACCTGGAATAGACTATTCGATGCTTTGATAAGACTTCATTTTTGTTGCTGTAAATGCACATTTGTATTTCTGGTATAATATACATCAATTTCAATGGAAATATAACGAATCAAAATGAAAATCAACATAATAGGGTATTTAAATAGATATATTCCATTACTTAATATTCCAATGCTTCGAGGACTTCAAACACCACTTTCGGAGAAAAAAAATCGATTTATATCGATTGTTTATGTCAAAAGTCAAATTTTGGCTTATCAGATTATCAAATGTGATTAACTTATTACGTTTAAAATGTTTAAAACATTTTATGATGACCTTAATGACGTCATCACTTTCCCAGCCAATAGAATCTTCCTGCACGGGAAATCGTATAATCATCTGATGGAATGTTAAAATATAAGTATTTTTGTATGCAAATACCTAAAAAAACTGCTGTTATACCTTTGAGTACAGCGAACCATTTTTCAAAATCTTCGGTCCGGGGACTATATTCAATTTAACTCTAAATACCGAAAATTTTACCTCTACCCAAAGAAAATGATGCTCGACAATTAGCAAAGAATTCCGCTCAAATCGGTGCTTTTTATTGGACTTTTATACAATGTTTAATATAAACTTTCAACATTAAAAAGAAATAAATTGTGCTGAAAAAAATGAGGGGAGGGGTAATATATCTGCAATTTATGAGAGTTATGTTAGTCTAAAATGATAAGAAAGCATTCTTTTCAAGAGCTTAGATATCATGAAACGATATTTTATCAGCATTTTCAAGTTATATATCAAATCCGTGAGGTTTTTACACCTTTAAGTAAAAAAGTAATATTTCTTAAAAACGGAAAATTCCCATTTATCATAAAATTTCGGACAGAAGGGCCAAAGAAAGACCCTTAACAGTTTGAAACTTCTTGAATGGTCTTCTGCATGTCAGCTATAATGAAATAAACACAATTATTTGCATTATTCATTATATTTAGAGCCTGAATATTCTACTTGAATGGTCTTCTGCATCTCAGCTATTGTCAAATACACACAATAATTTGCATTAGACATTATCTTTGTATCATTTAGAGCCTGAATATTATAGATTTTCCCTTAATTTTAAGGGGGATGGGTGCTAATTTTGGCATTTCTGATCCAACAATAAGTCTGAATCTAAAGTTTTTTTTTCTTCACACAGTTTGTTGCTAACACATCATAAATCATAATTGTATTGGCAATTATTAGATATGAAAAAAAAAAAAGAAAATTGGGTAAATATCAAGGAGACAACATCCCATATCCAGGTTAAAACGACCCAAAACAAA
>MJUU01046755.1:34633-89639 GCA_002080025.1 Modiolus philippinarum | reverse complement strand
CCCCTATGTGTGGTGAATGGCTAAAAATAAATACACAAAAAGACTCACAGTAAAAATAAAACTAGAAAAAGTCCAACTTATCAAGACGAGTACCCTTACAATAAAGTACATAAAACATGAAGACAATACACACAGGTATGTCCGGACAAATGCTCGCAGTTACTGACAGCTAGCTAAGGACATAATTTCCGTTGACTATGATATCAAATATTTCACGAAAGGATAAGGAGTAAATGAACATGAGACCATAACACACATGTTAACTCCGACTGCAATAATTTTAATGAGCTGTATGGCCATTTCGGAAATTTATTCCTCATCAGCAGCACAAGCCTTCTTACATATGAAATTTCAATTGAAATACTTCTAAATAGATTTGGTATAACAACATCATCAATTATGAAAGAAGAACATGATATTGTGCAATGCCAAATACTGCCAATATGATATGAAAAATTGTTTAAATTTAGTTATGGTATAAAGCATTTAGGAGATGATCAATATTTTTGCAAACAAAAACCAGAAGTAAAGATTTAACAACAATGCTGTATTTATATCCTTTATGAATAAGTTTGTTCAACGGATTAATAAGTTTGGAAGGAGAATTTTTAAATTTATGCGCTTTGTAAATGATATTGCCATAGAAGTTTGGATGTGAAATGCCCTGATGTATAAAGCCCTGCATGTAGAACCAAATTTTCTTAATAAGTCAATGTATCTATAATAAAATTTAGAGAATGTTTTTATCAATTTGTGATATCTAAACCCTTGATGCAGAAGTTTTTCAGTGAGACAAAGATTTCGATGTCAGAAATATTACTACATACTCGTGCATATCGAACAAGTTGTGAAATGTAGACCCCGTAAGAAGGGGCTAACGGAACATCGCCGTCGAGATGGGGGAAATTGACTATAGGGAATGAGAAATAATCCCTTTTATCATAAACCTTAGTGTTTAACTTTCCTTGATTTATTAATATATCAAGATCAAGAAAAGGAATATAATTACTGCTGCTATTGGATTTATTTAAAGTAAGCTCTGCAGGATAAATTTCATCTGTAAATTTAGAAAATTCAGGATTATTTAAAGCCAAAATATCGTCCAAATATCTATATTATGTATTGTTAAATTTATCCACTAAATGCTGTTTAGAAGGTTTTTTTGAATTTTTGCCATGAATTGTGACTCGTAGCAATAAAGAAATAAATCTGCTATGAGAGGTGCACAGTTGGTACCCATATGAATACCTATTTTTTGCTGATAGACTGTATCACCGAAACGAACAAAAATATTATCAAGAAGAAAATTTAATGCTTTTATCATATCCTGACAAGTCCAGTTGGTATATTTGTCATGTTTGTCGGCACTGAAAAACGATTTAAATGTTTTGCAACAAATGTACGTACATTCTGATTTTTTGAAGGACCATTTGATCAAATACGAAAATTTCTCTTTGATGAGTGTATGCGGTAATGTAGTATAGAGGTTAGAAAAATCATAGCTATCGACGGAGGTGTATGATTCATTAACAGATCGAAGTCTTTCCATAACTTTATCGAACTTTTAACACTCCAAAAGTAGTTAATTCCACTGTATTCATAACATTTGTTGCTAAAGTTGATGATGAGATTTCTATGGTAGTAAGTGCACTGGTCAATAAAACAGAAATATGTGTAGTTGAACATTTACTTGATGCCGAAATAAAACGAAATTAGAAAGGATTTTTGTGTAGTTTAGGAAGCCAATACATAGTAGGAATGCTTTTATAATTAGAAGTTGCTTTAAGTTCAGCTGTAGCTATCATGTGATCATCAATTATTTGTGTTTCTGTTGACGTGGTAGCTTGAAATGTACTAGAATTGGTAATTTCATTCCGAAGCACCTCGATGTAATACTTACGTCAAACAACGACCAAATTATTGGCTGCTTTATCTGCCGGAACAAATATATACTCTTTTTCCAATTCTTTTAACTTCTGTTTGATTTTTGAAATAGCAGGAATGGTATTCTGCTGCTTATAATGTGTTTCAAAATGATTTATTCGGATATCAACAACTTCCATGCATTTGTTAATGAAAGTGTCTAATGATTTTTTATCCGCATTTTCTCTTTTACACCACTTTTTACAGAATGACATGACGGCTTTTTTAATTACATCACGACAGTCCTTCCAAATTATTTTTGAAGGAGGACGATATTTAGGTCCTTTTTGGACAAAAGTTTTTACCTGTCGGTCCTGGACGATGTTGAGGTCTCCTGTAATAACATGACCACTAGGTTCATATCGAAACTTCGAGCTTGCACAATTTGAGGTCAAGGGTGAATTTTGATTAATTTCAGGATTTTTGGTAACGGATGAATAATTAAAACTAAGGTCGCTTGTAGGTTTTTTGTAAGTATATGAAATAATGGGTGGTTCCATATATATTCAAATTTGTACGATCCAAAAGTAAGAAAGTCGAAATTGTGAAAATATTTAAAATTCCGTAAATTACCCTTTTTAAAAGGTTTATACCGCGGATTTTAATGGTCTTATTTTTCACTATTGTATCACAACTGATAAATTAGGCATAAAAACTAGATCAAATGATACGATTTATTTATCTGAAAGGAATTGACAGCTTAAAAATCGTCATTTTCGCAATTTGCAGGGGGAGGGGTACATTTTTTTGTATCCCCAAATAATATAATATGGCATAAAGTTGCCAAAGTTGTGTTAATTGCAAAGTATAATAAAAAAAAGCTTCAATTTGGTACTAATTTTCAGTACACCTAACTTATCTACATAAAAATTATGCAGCTTAAAAGGTGAAATGAAGGTTAAAACTAGAGTTCAAGAATTTTGCGTGGTGTACTATAAGAGTGGCCCTATACTGTCTATATGTGCAGATTATATTCGTGTTAATATGTTTTATTTTGAAGAGGTGATATAAAAGGACTGAAAAAATCGGTCTGGATCATAAGTGGGAGGGTGCACGGAAAGTGATTTCAGACCATAGCCTATTGTTTTTGTCCTGATCATTTAACAAGTTACAACTGCAATGATTTCGAATTTTAACGGAATAAAATGTGTGATCTTATGTTCTTCAAATGCCTCTGATCATGAATGGCAGCATCATAAAGGTGATATGTTGATAATTTAAATCATGAAGATTCAAATATTTTATATATCATTACACACCATTTAAATATGGAAAAATGATCCATACTAAATGACCAAAAAATGTCGTATTTGGTTAAGAAATCGGGAACTCTTCAATATTAACTGGTCATTTGCATGTTGCCAATTGCATGATGGATTATATCGTCGAAAAAAACCGAAGTAACTACAATTTTAGTGTCTGAAGAAGGCCATTTCGATAACGTTTTTCGATTCAGTACAGATTAAATCAGAGCATTGGCAAAATCATCAACCGAAAAATGTATATAAGCTTATTAAGAATAACCAAATTTTAAATAGGAAGACAGAATGATCTCAACAGATGAGCTGAATTATCACTTTAATTTGTTCTTTATTCGTATGAAGCCAGGTTCATACAAGGGCTAGTTCAGAATAAAGACAAGATCTCAGACAAGTCCTTTAATTTCAGTTTCCGTTATATAGATGATTTCATTGAACAATCCTCAATTTAAGAATACCCTTCATCTTATATTTCCAAATGAACTCGAAATTAAAGAGACCACTGATAAACCATCATCAGCATCATACATGGATCTATGCCTCCACATGACAACTCTGGACGTCTGAAAACGGAGCTTTGCGACAAGCATGGTGATTTAAACTTTCCAATAGTGAACTTCCCATTTTTTGGCGGTAATATTTACGCATCTCCGGCATGTGGCGTGTGTGTTCTCGGTCCATTCCTTGTTGTCGTGCCTGTGGTTTGTACAGCGATTGTGTTAACAGAGCGAAATTGCTGTCTCGAAGGCTCAAACATCAAGGGTGTGTTTGATCACTATTGCAATTGTCACTACAGAAGTTTGACAGACCGTTACATTGTTTCTATTTCATATCTTTGGGTAGATCCAGAGTTTATTAATGAAAGGAAGATAACAGGAAACACTTACATTGGCCGAACATTACAATTACATGCCACAATCAACCAGGGAACTGCACAAGAAAGACAATAAAATGACAAAAGACAAACAAGATAACGATAGGAACTCGGGGATAGCAGGACTTGGTACCGGCACTGGCAACAGCCAGCGGTAGGGTTAAACCGCTTTATGGGTACCCAAACCTCCCCTTTCTCTATCCCGTTTCCCTATGGTATAATAAACATACAAATAAAAGCCAATACAGGTAGACCACTAACTCTAAGACCACAATCTTGAAAAGGAAAGAATAGATAAAACGTAATTTAGAAAGATGGGTCGAGGAGTGCTCGCCGCTAAACATCCGGCTAGCTTAAAGAGCCTAGCCTGCTGGTAAAACACTGTCTCACTACGGAATAATAATCATATTCAATACTTCCTGAAGGGTTTGGTAAAGAATCATCATGGATTTCAGTAGACATCGCCAGTATCAGTGAGAGGCCAGTATAATTGTAAAATCTTCAGGTAATTTGATCCCAAAGCCAATTTAACGGAATCATGAAGAATATCCGGTCAATATCCCCTATTACGTAGAGAACGTAAGTTACGTCCCAGTTTTTCTGGATTTTTTAACTCATTTTTTGACATTTTTAACAACATTTCATTAAAAACGAGGGTGAGAAATGCCTTAAGTAATAAGCTGTTTCAGAGTCGCATTATACTTAGATACTAAATGTATCTGAAATATTACCTGAATGACTAACACCGACTCTGACAAAACAAGACTTTTCACACTGGTTGCGTGACGGATGCCACACGAGGAGCAGATCATGCTTACCCTTCCCCAGCACCTGATAATACGTCAGTTTTTGGAGGGTTTCACAATGCTAGTGCTTTAGTTATGTGACGTTCATGTTCCTTTTTTGTTTTGTTTTTGTCATACTGTATCAGTATTTGTTGAAACTAAGGAGTATCTCCCTCATGCAAAGCTCTGTCCTTAGCTGATTTTGGCTTTCTATTTAGATCATATTCGGTAATTTGTTCTCTATCAGTTTTTAAACATCTTTGACTTTATGGTCTTCCAAACGTTTAGATTGTATCTGCACTGAAGAGGCATAAGTTGTCGAAATGCGCATATGCAGAATCAAAATTCACAGTAACTTCGGTATATAGTTATTTGTTACCACTGGGTCGATGCCACTGCTGGTGGACTGTTAGTCCCCGAGGGTATTCACCAGCCCAGTAGTCAGTACTTCGGTACTGACCCGAAAGCCGATTCTATTTGAAATCTTACAATATCTAATTTTTTTGTAAATTTTGTTGAAACTAAGGAGTATCTCCCTCATGCAAAGCTCTGTCCTTAGCTGATTTTGGCTTTCTATTTAGATCATATTCGGTAGTTTGTTCTCTATCAGTTTTTAAACATCTTTGACTTTATGGTCTTCCAAACGTTTAGATTGTATCTGCACTGAAGAGGCATAAGTTGTCGAAATGCGCATATGCAGAATCAAAATTCACAGTAACTTCGGTATATAGTTATTGGTGTTGGATATGAATTGCCGTGATCTTGGATTTATGATTTTGGAGTTCCCCCTTTCTTCGTTCTTGCTGCGGTATTCGTTTGCCGATGTATTTTGTCATATTAAAATCCTGCAATATAAGATAAAATAGTTAGTTAAAATTAAATGTGATGAGATAAAAAGCCATCTTCCCAAAATAAGAATTTATGGCATAAATTTATAACAAAAATCGAAAAGTATATGTTCCTTTGTGTAGCTATGTACCTAAATCAAACTTCGGTCAATCTTCATTCTATTTTGTGTTGTACTGACATAAAATACAAATTCGATTTACAAGAAGTTATAATGTTTGCTGTTTTTCGATAACGCTGAAAGATGTTGAAGAAAATGGTAACAAGGTGTCGCATGCACCGTAAAGTCACACTAACAATGAATTGTTTCTTTTAACAAAGTTTTGACTTTCATTTTTGGGATCATTTTCGGTTAATTTCCTAAATACTGCAGTCCTAGACCCTTCTTGTCGGCTATATATATATAGAGAGAAATGTTGTCTATAAGTAGAAAAAAGATATACAATGTTTTTTTTGCTCATTTGCTCCAGATGCACCGCTAAACCTCTTTCACAGCTCCTCACTACTTTGTTGACCGCAGTCAGAGACGGCCTGAAAAATTACTGTAATAAAGCTTACTCCACAAGCGGTGTGAATCAAATGTGGATTCTTAAAAATTCAAAAGATCCCCTTGAACAGCTTTCCTCAATCAGTCTTACCAATTACCATAGCATTCAAACTTTTGACTTTTCTACACTTAATACAACCCTGCCACACAATAAGCTGAAAACAGTAATTGCAGATTAAATACATCAATGTTTCTGCACAAAAAATGGAGAACGCAGATACATCTATTTAGTTATAGGGAAAGACAAGACATATTTTGTTAAGAACCACACCGATTAAAAAAAGAAGTACACCGAGACTGACGTAATCAAAATGTTAGAATTTTTGATCGACAATATTTTTGTCGAATTTGGAAGTCATGTTTTCCAACAGACAATAGGGATTCCTATGGGAACAAACTGTGCGCCGCTTTTAGCTGACCTTTTCCTTTACTCGTACGAGGCCAAGTTTTTACAAGGGCTTATTCAAAGAAAACAAAAACATTTAGCCCGGTCCTTTAATTTCAGCTTCTGCTACATAGACGATGTGCTTTCTCTTAATAATCCTAAATTTAAGGATTATTTACATCAGATCTATCCAAATGAGCTTGAAATTAAAGAAACAACTGAAACACCTACTTCAGCTTCGTACCGAGATCTTTTATTGTATATTGACGAAGATGGACGTTTGAAATCTAAGCTATATGACAAGCGTGATGATTTTAATTTCCCCATTGTGAACTTTCCCTTTCTTAGCAGCAATATACCTACCTCTCCAGCCTATGGAGTGTACATTTCACAGTTGATTCGTTACTGTCGAGCTTGTAGTGTGTACAGTGATTTTTTGAACAGAGCAAAAACAATGTCCCAAAAGCTGCTTAGTCAGGGCTTTGTTCAACCTTTATTAATTTCATCCCTCAAGAAATTCTATGGCCGTCACCATAGCATCATTGAAAGATATGACGTGTCAGTATCCCAAATGAAAGTTGACATTTTCAGCTAGATTCACGTCTTCCCGGATTTGACTACCGACTTTGACATTTTCCCGGATTGAATCACCCACAGTGTGACGGGTGCTGTTAACAGAGCAGGACATGCTTACCCTTCCGGAGCACCTGATGTCACTCTCAGTTTCACTGGAGTTCACGCTGTGAGTGCCTTTGTTCTGAATGTTGTAGTTTCTGGTTCTGTGCTTTGTGTCTGTCTGGCGTCATTGTTTTTGTGTCTAACGTCATTGTTTTCTGTGTTCTCGTTTTTGCCCTGTCTTTGGACTTCGATTTTTGTGAATTTCACCCTTTTGTTCCTTCGGTATTCTACTGCCGTTGTTTGATTAAATTTACAATTTCTCGGTCGTAGATGAAACAAATATTTCATTTCATAACCAAAATTAATTATGATTAATGCAAATAATTAATTCATTGCTTTGTTGGTCGTTTTAACTTGGAGATGGAATGTTGTCTCCTTGAAATTTACCCCATTTCCTTTATTTTTTATAAGTGATACACTTTCTTACCTTATTTACCACTTTGTCGTCATACTAGATGTTATTCTGGATGATCTGCCCCATAACTCACCTTTGACCGCAATCAGGAAGGCAGTTTCTTCCAATGAGGCACATTATCATGTCACACGTAAATTCCAGTGGTCATGTTATTTCGCGACATGCCAATTGCATAGAATGTATATGCTCTGTTTTTTTTTGTGTGTATTTTTTGTGAATGATTTTGAGGTTGAATTAATAACAAGCTTTGATAACTTACAAAAATTATCATCGATTAATGAAGAAATAAAATGATTTTTATAACTGATTTGAAATATTGAAATGCATTTGTAATATCAAATATTAACAAAGACATACTTACAATTTTCTATTCTGAATTTGTCAATTTGTTTTTGTTGTTCTCGATAGAGACTTTAAAACGTTTTAATTAAGGCTATCTGGTTTTGAATGACATTCTTAAATTAAAGTTTTGTAAGATCAAAGATCACCTATAACATACGAGGTTTAACTTAATTTGCTATCATAAGATCAGTTATATAAGTCTGTGCACATTAGTCAAACAATCATTGTGATAAATTTTTATAACAAATGTAATTGTAAATATGTGATAAATTCTTTATGAATGCGAAGCCATGCTTTATGAATACTTGATCATGTTGATAGCTACCAACATCCGCAATTGATTAAAAAAGAGGAAATGAAACTAAAGTGCCTGAAGAAAACATAATGCCCCCTTCAAACTTACGATTTTTTCTCACGATCTCTTACGATTTGAACAAATCGTTAAAGTTTCACGATTCCGTCACGATTTGACCACCTTTACGACCGACTTAAAACTTGCTACAACTTATTTACGATTCATTACGAATGATTCTGACGTATTTACGACTAATTTCTAAGATTCGTTACGACTGAATACGAGTGATTTACAATCCGTTACGACTATTTTACGATTTGTTGCGATGATGATACGATTTGTTACGATTTATATTTTATTTTACGAGCTAGTTACGACCTTTTACGTGTTGTAACAACTTAATATCGAGTCCGTTCCGAGTACTTACGATTTTTGGTCCATCTTCATTCAGCAACTGACATCCAGACATGCTTCATGAGAGAAACAAGTTGCTCTTATACCAAAAATATTTGCAATTGTTACTGGCATTGGCCCAGACTGAAGAAGAAGAGGCACAGCGACAGCGGCCAGTAAGGAGGAGGCGCAAACCCGTAGGAGGGTTTGGTGCAGGGCCTGGCTCTGCCGAAGGACCCTTTTCGGTCAGTATGACCAGCTCCTACATGAGCTTAACCAGGAAGACCCAGCTTGTTACAAAAACTTCCTTAGAGTTGATGCATACCTATTTGGAGAGATTCTTCACCGTATTACCCCAGCCATCAGGAGGGAGTCAACCAGATTTAGGTACCTATACATTTTATATATTTTTTTATCCATAATGTAATTTTCTATGACGTAATTGTAGATTTGCATTTCTTGTCTATTAAGAGCCGCCGTTAGCTACGCATTTTAAATCGGTTTAACTATACCTTCACCAGGAGGGGTATATTTAAAAATGTACGTCCTGTTGTTCTTTCGTTCGTCAGACAAAACTCCTTTGATCGTCTACTCATCTGTCCGTCCTATATAACTCAAAGGATTTTGATCAAATTTTTAACATATTACCGATCTACAGTAAATAATGAAAAGATAGGGGGTAAATGTACACGAGACAAAGAATCAATACATACGCTCGTATAATCGTTCATCATCCTGAAGTCACGCTGATTGTAGTTATGTGCCATTATATTTTTCGTCTGTTTTCAGGGAGCCACTCGAGCCAGGATTGAAATTAGCTGTAACTTTACGGCACCTAGCTACTGGTACGAGGTATGGAGATCTGATGTATGCGTTTCGTATGGCTAGAAACTCGATATCACTGTTTGTACCTGAAGTTTGTGAAGCAATTTACTCAACTTACAAAGACGAAGTTAGTCCAGACAACATAACAGAAGAAGATTGGTTGCGTATTTCAGCCGCGTTTGAAAGAGTATGGAACCTTCCACACGCTTGCGGTGCGTTAGGTGGAAATCAGGAATCAGGAATCAGGAATCAGGAAGCCTGCTGACTCTGGGTCGTTGTTTTACAACTACAAGAATTTCTTTTCTATCGTGATGATGGCCCTAGTGGATGCTGACTACAAATTTATATGGTTAAGTGTTGGTGCATATGGAAGTTGTTCTGATGGTCAAATATTTAGAGAATGTGAATTGCGACCCATGTTAGAAGAAAGAACTCTTGGTCTTCCACCACCATCACCACTTGTACACGCTGCCAGAGACATTCCCTACTTTTTAATTGGTGATGATGCCTTCCCACTTCGCTCATGGATGATGAAACCCTACTCAAGACGACATCTTGACCATGACGAGCGCATCTTTAATTACAGACTGTCTCGGGCCCGTAGAGTTGTAGAGAATGCATTTGGCATTCTGGCAATGAGGTTTCAGATTCTACTTTGGACTATGCAACAAAAGCCAGAAATTGTAGATTCCATAGTCTTGGCTTGCTCTACTATTCACAACTTACTTAGGATCAGACGACGTGCTGAGGTACAAGGGTATGTTGATGAAGGAGATAACAATCATAACCTGGTTGAATGACAATGGTGACGAGGCCCACAACTAGTAGATGGAGATGCAGGCTATCAGAGAAATGTTGGAAACACTGTTGGTATTGCACATAGGGACTATCTTAAAGAGTATTTTAATTCAGAAGCAGGGGCTGTTGAGTGGCAGGAAAACATGATTTGACGCTAAATATATACCTTAATTGTGTTTTATTGTATTATGTAATTAAAGATGCAGGATTGACTATTGTATTGTATGCATAAGAGTACGAGTGATTCAGATGAAAACAATCTTATAACATGAAATTATATTTGGATTTGTTATGAATTGTGAAATTTTATTTTGTTTGTCTCTATGGATTTCCTATTAAAACATGTCTACCAGATAAAGCAACGTTTAATATATAAATGGTTTGAAAAGAAAACTGCTTGGGCGACAATTCACAACAAACACTAAATCACTTGCGACGAAAACTATCTGATTCAATGGGTCACACTTGTCATGCGGTCAAGTCAAAATTGAAGTTAAAATCTTGTTTAATTCTCAAAACATTTTACAAATAAAACAAAATAAAAGAACATTTTCAAATACAAAAACCATTTTATGTCAATATCCGTTATTCAAAATAGTCCATTTACTTAACTGTTATCAGAGCGTCGTCACTCGACGGATCACTGAGCGTAGAACTGATCACTTTAGTCAAAGGTAATGTTCACGGACGGATCAGGGTTTATAGTCTCGTATGCATCAGTTAAGGCTGTTGCAGTATCTGTTGAAGTTGATGTCATAGTTGCAATGTTGGATGCTTGATGTCCAGGCAGGACCTGGCAGGAGTATGTGGTAGATTGTAGCTGTCCCGGCAGGATGGGTTGAAGGTTGCTCGGTTGAAACTCAGTCCACTGGTAGCGACCATGTTGTTGCAAGATATCTGCTGGTGGGTTTGATGCGGCTAAGTTGCGTGCCATGATATAATTGGTATTAAATTGAGGCGTTGGTGTCTGTCTCATTTCTGTAATAGAGGTTGTAGGTCTATGTCTTTGAACTGTAGACAGCTGCAATGGTGCTTGGAATGTGGCGAGTTGTGGTGGTGCTGTATGACTAGCTTGATGAAATGGCTGTGTAGATTGTGGAAAATTGAATGCCGGCGGTTGTTGACTTTGTCGACGTTCCTGGTTGGACATTTTTACACAATCCATCGCCTTACTGATTGCTTCACTTGTGTAATCATCCAAGCAGGAAGGTGTCATCTTAGCCATAAGCATCCCAAGGAAATCGCAGGTTTTCTTAATATCATTTTTTGGCTCAGTTAGCTGCTGTGAGACTTAATCGAGATAGTCGGAGATTGTTGCTTTCGGTGATGGTGTTGTAGCAGACGACTGCGGTGTACTTTTACGTGTAGGCACGTACGATACAGATGACTCACTACAGTCAGACTGTAGTTCAGGTTTTCTGATCTTTGACCCTTTTCGTGGCCCTTGTTTGACAGACGTACGGCTTAAGGACATATGGTTCTAGGTGTTATGACTTCATCTTTATCGTCAGCACCGGCACCTGATCGTGTTGCAGCTTCTTTCCTCTTTATCTCCCTCACGTACACGGTCCTTAACGATGTATTCCACCTGTTGAGGTCGCCAGGTGCCAACCCAAGCTTCTGTTCCATCTCCAACCAAGTACGATCCTTCTTTTGGCGATTCTTAAATTCAAAACTAGACTTGTCATATAGAAACCGGTTAGATTTTAGCCATTCAACGACCTCCTCCTCCTCTTCATTCGTTAGTGACCTGGTCTTTTTTGCTCTTGGTTTCCGTTTCTTCTGTTTCTGAAAATATAAGACATTGTCAATATTTTGTGTATGAAGATTTCATCATCAATATTACATCAAATAGCATCTTCGTGTTTAGTGTCTGAAAGACGTTTATGAACAAGCATGAAGTATTAGCAATTCAGTGAAGTGAAAAGCTTGTATGATTATTTCGATTTAAAACTATGAAATATTACACATTTCAATAACAACTGTGCACTCTTGTTCGGCCTTTAATTACTGGCTTTGTTATTTAAACAGGTTTGGGTAACCATAGACCAGTTCAACCCCTACCACTGGCTTTAGCTAGAGCCGGTACCGGGTACCTATAATCGTTTATGTCTGTTTGTTGTTTTTACTATTTGTTTGTGTGGTGTTTTTTGGGGTGTTTTTCAGTTATTGCGGGTGTTCACTGTCATCTCTTCTTTACAATGTATTTCTTGGAACATTTACTCCATATCACTTCTGTTTATTGGTCAATATTAATGTATCATTTTGATTTACCATTTTTGATGTGGTAGAACTTGAAGCTGCCGTATCATCAGTAGCATCACTCTGTAAGGCGAGGAGTCACCATCACTTGCTGCTGTATCTATGTCAGCTTCAGTATCTTGCATGTCAACCGAATTTGGCTGCTCTTATGTATCAATGGATGGAGTCTGCTCTTCGACTTCAGGGGTTTCTAGCTGCGGCTCTGGCTGTTACTTCTGGTTCAGGGGAAGGGGAAGGTAAGCGTAATCTCTTCCTCTTTCCAGCTGTCTTACTCTTCGGAGCCATGGTTGTGGATATTTATACAATGCGACACCTTTGAATTTTCAATAACGACTGAAAGATAGTGTTTAATTTGGCAGGGTATATATACTCCGTTGACAATCGTAAAGAGGTTGTAAAGGGGTTGTAAAGGGATTGTAATTGTTCGCAAAGAAATCGTGAATGGTTGTACAGTGATCATTAAAACTTGTAAGTGATCGTAAGACAATCTTAAATAGGTCTTAAGCAGTCGTAAATGAATCGTAAACTAGTCGTAGCAGATCATTTATCAAATTGCTTACGATCTCTTTACAACTTCTTGCGACTACTTTACGAGTGACTAAGACTTGTTAAGACCGGTTTACAACTACTTTACGACAATGCCAGGTCGGGAAGAGTTTTACGATATTTTTTGACATGTCAAAAATTTAGCCGCTCCTTTCACGACTTCTCACGACTGTCTATGACTTATGAAAACTTATTTAAGACTAACCACGACTTATTTACGATCTCTTACTACTAACTAAGATTGACAAAAAATTGTCAAATCGTAAAAGATCGTAAGAAAAAATCGTAAGTGTGAAGTGGGTATAAAAGATATAATTATCAAAATTGTGAAAGGAGAATAAACTACATGGGAAGGGGAGGGGGCGGGGGCTCGAGGGTGGGGGGTAACTGTATAATGTACTGGACCGATCGATTTATTATTAAAAAATTAGTCACTTTGATTTAGCGACAACTTCAGCTTTAAGGAGCTAGAAATCGTTCTAATCTGCTTTTCGAGGAAAACTCTTTCTACAGTCAAATTATACAACTGTGATAGTTTAAGAAAGAAAGTTTTTTTTTATTATTAAATAAATGACGTATGGAGAAAGTCATAGGAGCATGACTAATGATTTCTGCTAGAGTTTTCTCCATTTGTCCATGTCTTGAAAATACTATTGACATGGAATTGTGAAAAAGTTACAACATAATAAACACCCGTGATAGGACATGTTTTTTTATTAAGTACAATGCAATTGATTTGAATGTTTTGATTTGTTAATTGCACCTATACACACCTCGATCTGCACAGAATTGTAAACTTTAGGTATGTTTTACTTTTCATTTGATTAAAACAAAAGGAGTATGATAATATTAAGTTGAGATAATTCCGAAAGCTGACTTTATTGGAGACAAAATAACCTTTTCCATGTTATTTAATCACATGATCCGTGTATGTCAATAATTCTGGTCAATAAAGCTTGTAAGTATTTAATATATAATTTCATTTAATAGTCCAGAATCAATATTCTGTAGTTGCCTACTTTTGGTTGTTCTTGTCACAACAGTTTGCATCTTGTTAAGGAGATGGATATTGACACTTCATCGGGCAATCCTACTTATTCCCCAACTACATTATCAAGGGACGAGATAATCACAAATCACACTTCTGTGTTAGCATCATTCGGTATCAAAGTTGATGAGAATAACAGTTATCTCCCTTATATTTACTGGGTGCCTAAGCTTCACAAGAATCCCTACAAACAGAGATTCATTGCAGGATCTGCCAGATGCACCACTAAGCCCCTATCCAAACTCCTTACCACTTTACTGACTGCAGTTAGAGATGGTCTAAAAAGCTACTGCGAAAAAGCTTATTCCACGAGCGGCGTGAATCAGATGTGGATTCTTAAAAATTCCAAAGATCTCCTTGAACAGCTCTCCTCAAACAGTCTCGCATACTGCAATAGCATTCAAACTTTTGATTTTTCTACCCTTTATACAACTCTTCCCCATAATAAACTTAAAACAGTAATTTCAGATCTGATACATCAATGTTTCTGTACAAAAACCGGAGAACGCAGGTATTCCTATCTGGTAATAGGAAAAGATAAAACATATTTTGTAAAGAACCACACTGAGTCAAACAAGAAATACAGTGAAAATGACGTGATTACGATGCTTGAATTTTTGATCGACAACATTTTTGTTGAATGTGGAGGCCGTGTTTTTCAACAGACAATAGGGATTCCTATGGGAACAAATTGTGCGCCACTTTTAGCTGACCTTTTCCTTTTTTCGTATGAANTTTTAATTTCAGCTTCAGATATATAGACGATGTACTTTCTCTAAATAACCCAAAATTTAAAGAATATTTACATCGTATCTACCCCAGGGAACTTGAAATTAAAGAGACAACCGATACACCCGATTCTGCTTCATACCTTGACCTTTTGTTGTACATTGACGAACATGGACGTCTGAAATCTAGATTATATGACAAACGTGATGATTTTGACTTTCCAATTGTGAACTTTCCCTTTCTCTGCAGCAATATACCTGCATCCCCAGCATATGGAGTATATATTTCACAATTAATTCGTTACTGTAGAGCGTGCAGTACATACAGTGACTTTGTGGAAAGAGCAAAAGCACTGTCACAAAAACTGCTGAGTCAGGGATATGTTCAGCCTTTGTTACTTTCGTCCCTTCAGAAATTCTATGGCCGTCACCACGACATCATAGATAGATATGAAATGTCAGTGTCACAAATAAAAACTGACATTTTCAGCTAGATTCGCGTCTTCCCTGATTTGACATTACCGGTTTCGACTTTACCCTGAATTGACCCACTGACAGTGTGACGGGTGCTGTGCACAGAGCAGGACATGCTTACCCTTCCGGGGCACCTGATGTCACTCTTGTTTATTGAGAGTTCACACTGTTAGTGCTTTAGTTTTTTTGTGTTGTATATGTAACGTTCGTGTGTTTTGTGGGCATGTGGTGTCTTTGGTCTTCCGTCTTTTGCTTTTGCCTTGTCTCTGGACTTTGATTTGTGTAATCTTGTGCTTTATTCCTTCGGTATTCTACTGCCGTTGCTTTGCAATGATAATGTCTTAACGCAACGGTCGGGTCAGGAAAAAAATGGGCTAACGCCTTTAACGAGCAAGAAAATACTGCGACTGTCGTCCCTCTTTTTACTCCTACAAATAGTTATGTGCAGTATTTGTTCAAACACATTGGACCAATACCTACACCAATTTCATTTCTGATCGTCGTGAGTTCTTTTCGATCTTTGTCAAGTCGGTGAACAGCTCTGGAAATATCCCCACCTACATGAATATATCCTTGACGATCTGCGATTATTTTCCGAACTCTTCCTATGCCAGAGATCCGAGTGTGATGGATTGTTTTGTACCGATCAAATAGTTCTGTGCAGTATTTGTTCAAACACATTGGACCAATACCTACAGCAATTTCATTTCCGATCGTCGTGAGTTCTTTTAGATCTTTGTCAAGTCGGTGAACAGTTCTGGAAATATCCCCACCTACATGAATATATCCTTGACGATCTGCGATTATTTTCCGAACTCTTCCTATGCCAGAGATCCGAGTGTGATGGATTGTTTTGTACCGATCAAGACATTTAATCTCGTTATTGTTATTAAAGGTGTATATTTTACTTCCATTAGGTCTGTAAGTCTCGTCATGTGACGCCGTGATTTTACGATAAAATCTGTAATTTGAAAACATTTCCCGCCAAAATATGACGTTTAAATATTATGACATTCAAAGTATTGTCTGAAACGTCATGTTAGTTTGTTAAAAATGTAACTTCCGGGTACAATTTATGTTCTCTGAGGTTGTTTCAGAATCGAACGAGACTTACAGACCCTATTGACAAGAAGATATTTTACCGGCCCGAGTATTCTAGCAGTATCTTTCTAACCACGGTCCCGTCATGGTTCAATACATATATCTTTGCATATTCACTTGCATAAATGTAATTTTGATCTGCTGCTATACCAAATGTATAGTTTTCTGTGGGTAGTTCCACGCATTTTCCCGGTGTCAGTTGTGTACCGTTTATATACTATATAGATCTTAAGTAAGGAAGACATACTACATATTGATTTCCCCGATGTATTTCAGCTATGTCGTATAGTTAGTGATTCATGGTTATAACACTAACGAACTCGCCATTAGTCTTGAAAACTGGATTTTCTTGTTTGTTGGTGAAATTACATATAAGAAGCTTTCTGTCCGCTGTTACAATCATTCCAAGATTATTTACGTTTTCGGAGGTTTTAAATGTGAATGCTAGATTGAAAGATGTCAGCAATTTTTCAGTCTTGCTTGATTCTTCGGATATTCCTATACTACCTACAGTTGGGATGGACGAGACGTGATCTTGTGGTTGATAAAATTTTATTTTAGTCATCGTAGCACGTTTTACAATGGCAGAAACTGAATCGTCTAATTTTCGCAGAGTTTGCTTTATCAGGTTGAGGGAAACCCCGATTGGGCAAATTAGGCTATTATTTCCCAATTTTGATATAGTTATATCCCAATTGGGATATTTGACCAGTTATTTGTTAATAACATTTTGGGGGTTTAAAGTCACTTCATGATATATAAATATAATAAATCTATAGGATTAGAGCTTTCAGGAGATATGCTTCTCTTGTCATAAGGATGATACATTTTATGATAAAAAGAATTAGTCACTTAGATTTAGTGATAACTTCAGCTTTAAGTAGTTAACAACGGTTCTATGCTGGTTCTGTCGAAGAAATATTTATCTAGAGTCAAATATTTCCGTTGCGTTTAATGCATACACTTAGTTCACTTTATGTCTATGGAATATTCCCTTTGCGTTCAATGCATACACTTAGTTCACTTTATGTCTATGGGAGTCTAGGATGATGTGTATTTCGCTGAACTTGATTACTCTTTATTTGGGGGCCAACTCCGACCTGCCGTTGGGTGTGGGGTTTCCTCACCGTTCATTGAAGATCTTATGGTGGCTTTGAATTGTTATTACCCCCCCCCCCCTTTGGGTCGTTGTCTCTTTGACACATTCCCCGTTTCCCTTCTTTTTCCTATACATATTTCAATTACATGTTTTTGTATTTTGTTGAATTATTACATTTTTTTTCTTGAATTAAAAAGGGGGTCAAAGCACATGGTAAAGCCAAAGTGAGACTTGTTTTTCTTCTGACGTCAGGTAATACTTGTCAATACCTACATTTGTTTATTTCAGAATGGTCCAGTCTCGTCGATAATGTTGCATCGAAAATAATATCCCTTTGAAAGCATGAATCATTTTAAAAAGTATTGTTTTCTTTCAAATGTATCGGAAATCATTAAATAAAGAGTGGTTTCCTTATATTGCCATGCATTCTAGTTATACGATTTTTTGGCTCTTGCTTCGGTATTCATTTGGAAATTTATTCAGAAGTTTACAATATTTTTTAAACAACCGTGCAGATTCTGGTGCCAAAATATGCAATATTCAAGTCAGCAAAAGAGAACTTCCATTATCTAAAGAAACTGGAACATACTTTAATGCAGAACACTTTTATGTCCATACCTGATGATCCCTATATAATTTTGTTTCAAATTCAAATAAAACACTGAATAATGACCTTTAATTTGGCGGTAATCAACTGTTCACAAAAAGTATTCAAGACAGTTTGGAGGAATTCCTGATAAAAAAAACACATTTTTTTCTATAACAAGTTTCGGGAAACCCCAATTGGGCTATTATATCCAAATTTGTGCTATTATATCCCAATTGGGATATATGGTTATATCCCAATTGGGGATATGTGACCAGTTTTTTATGATTTGTTTAACTTTTAAATGACGCGTAATGAAACATTAACATGAAAAACTTCGTGATTTTAGTCATCAAATGACATTTGGTCATCCTCTGAACGATGCTGCATTTCACCAGCAGAGATTTTTTGAGAATGTATAATAAACGTTTGATTCTGTGAATATTAAAGGATATCATATCTTTTAACTGGTTGAATGTACAATGCAAGAGAAACGGGATGTCTGTACAATATTTTTCGATTGAATTGGAAGGTTAGATATTAAAAAATGTAAAGGCATTGAGGTGTTACACCATTTATATTTTTTTCAAGACATGGACAAAGGGAGCAAACTCTAGCAGAAATCAAAAATCATTTTCACATGACTTTTTCTCGATACTTCATTCATTTATTAATGAAAAACTTTCTTAGACTATCACAGCTTGTTTAATTCGACTAAAGATAGAGATTTCTTCCAGAGAAGCAGCATAAAACGGTTGTTAGCTCCTTAAAGCTCAAATTATCGCTAAATCAAAGTGCCTTATTTCCTTTATAATAAATCGATCTGTAGGAAATTTGCATCATCCCTTTGATAACAGAAGTATATCCCCTGAAAGCTCTTGCCCTACAGATTTATTATTTTTAAGTTTCATGATGCAGCATCAAACCCCCAAAATGTAATTAACAAATAACTTGCCAAATATCCAAATTGGGATATAATTGCCAAATAAGGGATTCCCCCAACCTGTTTAAAAAAGGTAACATGCAAATACGAAACTCATATCTGATGTTGAATATGTTCTTTTCATTACAGAGCCCATGCCATCGTTACATTATTTATGTGATGATTGTCATTTTCAAAACAAGAAAATTTTTGGGACTACTTGGTGCCTGGAATGTGATAAAACACTTTGTAATAACTGCACATCACATCATCAATCATCAATCAAGTTTGACGACAAGTTGTCATACTTGACATAATTTGACGATATTGATTCAATAAATACATTCAAGACAAAATAAAGCAAAATAAAGCAGATATCAACATTCAAACAACGAATATTGAAAGACACCTTCTCGAGATGTGTGCTAAGAAACCAATCAGAGCGAGCAAATATGAAAAAAACTGATGTCAGAGTTACTAAGTGTACAGCGAAAAGCCACAATAGGAACAGGGGTGTCGAAACATTTCTAGAAATTTAGTCAACAAAACAAAAATAATCCAATATGTTAAGGTACATGGAACATCTAAGCAAGCTTTCCTTTTAGCACAATATATAAACAGGTTTGGGGAAACCCCACTTGGGCTATTAATTCCCAATTGGGCTATACGATTATATCCCAATAGGGGTATCTGAACAGTTTTTAGGAATTATTTTTTCACATTTCAATGACGCGCTATGAAATATAAAACATGAGAACCTTCGTGATTTTAGTCATCAAATGACATATCGTCATCTTTTAAATGATGCTGCATTTCCGCAGCAGAGACATTTTAAATAAATTGTAAATGGACTGTATTTCAATTGGGTGTTTACAAACAAAACGTCCTTGGATTTCAATTGTTAAACCCGAACGAGTACACCTTTCTTTTATAAGGTAGGTCAACTCGGGTCATCTATTTTATTAAGTTACTTGGTCGCCCTTGAAATAGGACAATCTATCAATTAAAAATTTTGGCCAGTTTGAAAAAAAAATGTGAAAATGCACATAACTGCAGACATATGTGCACGTTGAATACAGTGAATTCAACATTTTTCAGGTATGTATGGTCATTCTTGATTAACATACCAAATATATAAAGATTAGCGTAAAAATAAAGCTGATATCGTAAGATTTCCATTTTATAAAGGAAGTTGAACAAACATTAATAGGATTTAATGAATTCTTGACAATAAGCAAGACAAATAATTAGTTTATCCACCTGTTATTGAGATACAATCTATTAAACATTTGAAATGTCAATTTCTAGGTTTTCCATAGGCTATATATAGAAAAATTGTAATTCTTGAAAAAAGAGTGAAGGAGTAAGGTCAATTTCTGAAAAATTTTGTCACAAATTCCTTGAAGGGACATGTTTTTCATAACATGAAAAGTGGGTTGTAAGGTGCAAAATATTTTAAATGTCATGTTATGAGAAGAAAAATAGAGGAGTTTCATATGTTACCAAATGTCAGAAATCAACGGTGGCAATAATAAATTAAACAAAAATATATTATGATAAGCAGACAGGGGATCTGTATTTGATTTGGGTATGGTTACACGTTTTCTCTAATTTCAAGCAAATTTAACCAAAGCCTGACTACTGTGATAAAAATATTTCTCGTCTCTAAAGAGAAAACAACTCGTGAAATTTCTCGCCAAATATATTCGGAACATTATCCTCGGTGTTTTACATTATGGCATTAAAGAAAGAATTTCTAAAACTCAAACCCCTTAATTAAGAAATTTCTCACATCTTCATCAGTAAATTTTCAAATGTTTAAAAACTCGGCAAGCCTCGTTTTCAAATATTTTGCAAAATTTATTGAACTCGATGTAAGAAATCTCATAATCAACGTAAATGTGGCTCTCATGTTGCTTACATTTCAAACATCCATCGTCGTCAATATACAACAAAAGGTCTAGGTACTAAGCTGATGTAGGGGTGTAAGTTGTTTCGTTAATTTCAAGCCCATTAGGGATAGAACGGAAATAAATATTTCTGAATTTTAAACGAAGCAATGTTTTCCATTTAACAATGGGGCTCCAAGGAGTTTTGAAATTATTTAGAAAATCAATGAAAACGGAAAAGGCATGTTATTTATGAAATACATTTCATTGTGTCTATATTTGTACATATATTGAATGTTATGAATAGAAAACCTCAGGTTTTCCTTCTCACTTTTGAAAAATTAGCATCTAATGGTTGATAAGGGTTAAATTTATAATTATTTTGATTCTTATATGTAAAAGGCCATATGCAGAGAGTAAATTAAGCAATAACAGTACATTATTTGAATACCCGAGGGTGTCAATCGTAGATTTGACGGTCAAAATGCAGTTTATTTTGATCGTCAAATCAAGATGACGCCCTCGGGTATTTAAATAATGTACTGTTATTGCGATTCTAATGCAACAAATCAATTTCATGTTCTATCTTTAACTCGTGAATTTGTAACAATATTAGGAACCAGACTAAACAGGGAACCTGCTTTGTCCCAGGTGTGTAGATGGTGGAATTGACGGTCAGTTTTGACCAATCAAAACCTTTGTTATATAAATGTTTCATTAGAATTAACAGTAACTTCCTTTGTTGCCAAGACTTCTAGTGGTGGATTCTGAGTCCCCGAGGGTAATCACCAACCCAGTAGCTAGTGCTTCGGTTCTCCACCGAATACAGATACAATTTTGAAACTTGCAATATCTAAATTTTAGAACATTTTGCTATAAGATTTTATACATATTGATTAATTATAGAGTAAAACAATGTATGCTTTGGACAAACTTAACTATTTCAACGATATGGCGTCTACAATTTACCAAATAATATGCTGATTCAAGATAGCTGAGATTTTATTAATGGTGCTCATACGTAATTCGAATTGAATTCGTATAAAATCGAATTAAATTAATTATACTCCCCGCATACAAAGTTTGGGGGTATATGGGAATCACCCTGTCCGTCCGCCCGTCTGTCCATCTGTCCGTCTGTCCGTCCATGTACCTTGTCAGCACATGTTCTCCTAAACGGCTGCTTGGATTTCGAAGAAATGTTACAAAGTTGTAGTACACCACCTGAACATGTGCATGAAGTCATATGGTTGGTGCCGGAAATTTGGAAGGGGAGATAATTTGTCTTTGAATATTTTCTCGAAAAGGGGGAGGACGAACCTTGTCAGCGCATGTTCTCTTAAACGGCTGCTTAGATTTTGATGAAATGTTACACAGTTGTAGTAAACCACCTGAAGATGTGCGTGAAGTAATATGGTTCCTTTCTGAAATTTTGAAGGGGAGATAATTTGTCTTTGAATATTTTCTCAAAAAGGGGGAGGCTGAACCTTGTCAGCACATGTTCTCCTAAACGGCTGCTTGGATTTTGATGAAATGTTACACAGTTGTAGTACACCACCTGAAGATATGCATGAAGTCATATGGTTGCTGCCGGAAATTTGGAAGGGGAGATAATTTGTCTTTGAATATTATCTCGAAAAGAGGGGAGGACGAACCTTGTCAGCGCATGCACTCCTAAACGGCTGCTTGGATTTTGATGAAATGTTACACAGTTGTAGTACACCAACTGAAGTGTGCATGAAATAATATGGTTCCTTTTTGAAATTTTGAAGGGGAATAATTTGTCTTTGAATATTTTCTCAAAAAGGGGAGGCCGAACCTTGTCAGCACATGTTCTCCTAAACGGCTGCTTGGATTTTGATATAATGTTACACAGTTGTAGTACATCACCTGAAGATGTGCATGAAGTAATATGGTTGCTTTCTGGAATTTTGAAGGGGAGATAATTCGTCTGAATATTTTCTGGCAAAAGGGGAGGACGAACCTTGTCAGCGCATGTTCTCCCAAACGGATTCTTGGATTTTTATGAAATGTTGCATAGTTGTAATACACCACCTGAAGATGTGCATGAAGTATGTTGCTAGAAGGGCAGATAATTCATCTTTGAAAATGTTCTGGTTAAAGAGGACGAAATTTGCTTGCGCATGTTCTCTAAAACGGGTATCTGGATTTTAATGAAATGTTACACAGTTGTATTATACCACCTGAAGATTTGCATGAAATAATATGGTTGCTGTCCGAAATTTTGAAAAGGAGATAATTCTTCGTTGAATAATTTCTTGAAAAAAAGGGTAGGTATATCAATGTGTCCATATTTGTATTGTGTCCACATTTGTACTGTGTCCACAAATGTATTGTGTCCACATGCACTTTAATGTACACTTGTCATATTGATTCAGGGTTCAGTTAGCGGGGGGTATAACTGGCTGCCATTCGGCGACAGCTCTAGTTTGCATTGGAAAACGATTCATGTCCTAACGTTGTCACATAGCGATTTGCAATTTGAATTCCGATACGCTTTATGTCCAAACGTTATTTGATATCTATTGATGGGCAAAGTAGCAGATTTCAAAATTATCTGAAATTGAAAATTGATTAAAATAATTATATAGAGAATAAACATCGATAAAAATCAAATAAAGACAGTACAAAAATAATTTTTTCAGGTATTCGGATCTTTAAAAAAAAACCAAAACAAAAAAGAAAAAAAAGAGAAAGATGAACAGTTCTGAAATTGTGACAAATAAGGTGGAGTGGAATTTGAGACTACATGTAGTTCCCAATGCATATACCTCTTAGGATTTTGAAGATAATTTCGACAAACTGGGTGTGATAGCAGTCACGTTGTCGTATGATATTTTAAAGTCTATGAAAACTGCAAGTTCCGGTTCCGGTTTCTGTCATGTACTTGCAGATTTCATACGGGGGTTTATGAGATTTTAAAGAATGCGACGTACGACGGAAATATTTTAAAATATGCTTTCTATATTGAATTTAACGTTAATATTGGATTATATGAATCACATGTTTATTCAACTGTTAAAAATATAAACATGACTTACCAAAAATTATAAGCTAAAGAGACGTGGAATTGACGGGGTTAGTGGGGGGATCAATTAAGTTTTTAGTAAATTGATTTTTAACATTGAGACACAACTTTTATTTTAAAAAAAAAGGTACGAAATGTATGCACTTTTAAACAACCAGTAGGCAGAAACACATCAACAGGGCGCCGGTATGCATTTTTACTGGGGGAGGGGGGTCAGGGGTTTACCCTTTGTAGAAAAGAAAAAATATTAATACTCAACAAATTATTTGTAGTGTTTATGTGGGGATAATATTATTTTTAGTTTAATAATTAAAATAATTCAAATCAATATTAAATGTTTTGAAACATTTTTATGTTTTTTATTTTCTTGAAATCCTTAACTTTTATGGTTGTTACTGTTTTAGAAATAGCTAAGGACATTATATACTCTTGGTCATAAATATGGAATATTTTTTGTTAAGAATGCCTTAGATATTTAAGGGCTCTTTGTTTCCAAAAATTCAAATCATCCTTTTATAAATAACTGAAATGATCACTTAAATCATTCTTGTACCCTACATTTTGTACTTTCATAGTATTTTTTAAGACATGGACAAAGAGAGAAAACTCTAGAGAAAATCAAAATTCATATTCATATGACTTTTTCTCCATACATGTACTTCATTTATCACTGCTTCCCAAGTGCAGCTCGAGTAAATGTTGGTTGATGTAACTTGAGCCACTTGGCTGCTGTAATATTCAAAATATTTGTCTAAAAATGGTATATTTTCCCCAAATACAGAAACTGTGTATATGGGTGTATTTTAACATACCTATTATAGAAGCAAACTTTAGCACCCAAAATGTGATCCATAAATTTTACCTATTTCTTATTTGTAAAACGTTCTGTGTGTGTTTACAGGGTTGACAGCTTAAAATACAAATTCAACAATACAAAAGGTAAATCAACACAAATTAGTTATGAATAATTCATAGGAAATGTATTGTTTAGATTGATATCTAGCAAATACCAATTTTCCTTTATTTAAGTCAAAAACAGCGATGTAGATTCATTTTCTGAGGCGACTTTGGTTTATGTATATAAACGGGCATGCGGTATGTGGCTTATGTATCTGCGACATTTGACTTGGCTTATGTATCTAAGCTAGTTAAAACCAAGCTCCGTCAACGTTACTTCCTTGAAATTGTAAACAAAATTGTTAATTTGCGACTATAAACGGGTTCTGGTAATTGTTTTAACTCGATTCTCAAAGAGGATACAGAATAAACCATTTTATAATAAGTGACTACTAATCCAGAAATTAATGCCAAAGAATCGTAATTTATAAATATGTGTATGGTAAGCCGTTAGGGAATTTATTCAATATTTTTCAATATTAAAAATTATTTTTTTTAAATATCAAAAAATACTTTTTTAATATTATAATTTATTGTTAATATTAAATAATCGTCAGATTAGCTACTATTAAAATGGATTTTTAAATATCAAAAGTTTTTTTCCAATATTAAATAATTAGTTTGATTTTTAATTAAAATGGATTTTTAAACAATTAATAATGAGTTCGATTTTAAATATTAGATAAATAATTTTTAAATATTGGAAATTCGATACATTTGTAATCTCCATCACCTATGAAATGTATAGTTAATAGGAAAACGGCTAACGACTGGAAAAGCGCGTTTTCGGACTTCGTCTTCTAGTTTTTAACATAATTGAAAGAAAAAAAAATTATCCGCTTTGTTACCTCATGTTAAAAGTTTAATTGACAGCGATTGCATTACCAAAGCAGCTTATTTTTTATATAAAAATATCAACTTATTTTTAATGTAAAAAATAACTCTGATTTTTAAATTTTTCAAAATTATTTAATATTAAAAGAATATCCTTAATATTAAATTAAATATTAATATTAAAAATGATTTTGTAGATTTAGAAAATGAATTTTAAGTATTTAGAATGATTTTCTGATATCAGAAAAATACAACATATTTTTAATATTAAAAATATGCATTCAATACAAATGTAATAAGAGTGAGCATCTACTTGTGTGTATTTTCTCGAGTTTTATGAAACTTTGCATATAATTGTCATAAAATGCAACTGAATATAGAAAAAAAATCAATTACAGTTTATATTTTCGAAATATGATCGGTTGAAATATCATCAAATAGTGTATTTGTGTTGAGAGTATGTATAAATCACTAAAAACGTGAATACGTTACGAATTTTCACTTATACTGAGATTAGGTCAACGTATGAATTTCAAATTATATGAGATTCGAAATTATGGAAGAGATAATAATTATATCATTTCAGTTTGGTTAGAGAAAATATAGTTATTCATGGAAAGTGCAAACTACTATCCGTGAATCACTCGCCATTAGAAAAGATTCGTGCTTAATATACGTAATTGATTCATATCAATACGACGATAACGACTATACTAGACCGCCAAAGTGTAGATAATATAAAAAAAAGGAAATGTGGTAAATATCAAAGGACAACAGGCCATCTAGAGGTCCTCGTACAGTCTAATAACCCAAAAAAGTAAAACGGGAATAAATCAGTGAAAACAAACCACATCCAGTAACCCAAATATCAAGAAACTAAAAAGGTAAGAAGACAAAGACAAGCAAAAAACCAATATATTTCTGATAAGATTATTTTTATATAACAATTATGTGTTATATAATCAAATATACGAATAAAAACGCACAAAAACAACAGAAAATCTTTTCTATGATTACAGCACTAAACTATCGCACTTGAATATTTTACATAAACCTTAGTAGCACCTTCAGAAGCCATCTGTCGCGCCTACAGCGGCCAAAGTCTCAGTTTTATGGATAAAAACCAGATATCTTGACAGATCCGTGGGGAAGTCGGTTTGAACAAAATATGTATCCATTGTATATCAGCTGTGTTATATTCATATTTTGTAACAGGAAAAGGTGTCAGCGTATAGTTAACGATTTATTAGAATTGTTTATTTTCACATATTAAACGTACTTTATTTGCCTTTGTTGTGACGGTCGGTTAGCCCTACAATTTACTTCTACCTTCCATTAAAGAAGTAAAATATGAATGAAACAGAACATCTTGCCTTAATTCCACTTGTATCGTCATACCGGATGTATATTTTGTCTGATTATAACCAGAATGCATCTGATTACAGCAGTCACAGTCTCAGGTTACACAAACCACCAATTAACTCGAGCTGCACTTGGGAAGCAGTGTTTACTTACTTATAAAAAATTTTCTTTCTTAAACTATCACAGTTTGCTTAATTTTACTAAAGAGAGATATTTCTTCGAGAGAAGCAGCATAGAACGGTTGTTAACTCCTTAAAGCTTAAGTTATCGCTAAATCAAAGTGACTTATTCCTTTTTATAATAATGCGATCTGCAGAAAATTTGCAGCAACCTTTTAACAACAGAGTATATCCCCTGAAAGCTCCAACCCTATAGATTTATCATTTCTATGTATCATGAAGCAGCATCAAACCCCCAAAATGTTATTAACAAATATCGGGTCAAATATCCCCTAACCTGTTAGATAGTGTCGAAGATCGTTGAACGGTGCGGGTATCAGCATGATAACATTTTTGTGCTGTTATGCAAACCATACATTGTATTTAACTAGGAAAACGATAATTATAAAATGACCTGCATTTAACTACACGATTCCACACATAAACGCTACGTCCATTGACGGCGTAACTCAAACAATACACGAATGAATAATGTATTGATTTTTCACGTTGTTTACAGATGGAACAAGCCTTAATACAACTTATAAAGAAATTAAATAAAAACGTTCGAAAATGAATGCTGATAGAACATTTCATTTAATTTACATTTTATTTAAAGTAAAGTTGTATTTCTTTTTTTTTATTTTAAATGTAAATGTCAGCTTGACATTACTGTTACATAACGTAGAGTTAATATAAATATGGTTTATTTTCATGTTTACTTTGGCTTCCTGCAAAATTTTGTTTGTCTGATATGTACATGACGCTTTGGTATATGTCAATTACTACTTAAAATTAAAAAAAATAAACATAATAAACAGGAAATTTTTATAGTGCTGTACATATGTTTCAAGGAAAAACGTTTCATCGGTAGCATTAAAATCAAATTATTTTGAAAGTCATAATCCAAAAAAGAAAGAAAAGGATACCAAAAATTTCTGAACGGAAGGCCAAATCCAGTACCAATGACATCCTTCGAGTGCCACACAAGGAAAGAAGCCGCAGTATCTGTAAGGGGGTATAATTTTGATAAAAGTGGTAAATTTCTATAAAATGGAAGAGGAAATTTTCATATCAGTCAGGTCTGACTATTTGACTAACCTCCGGCACCTCTTGTCCACTAGCAGTGACATAGGTCCGGTGGTTTCAAAATACAAAATTACCCAATTCTACAATAAACAGTCAATTTACGTAATAGTTCGTTAAGGAGTAACCTCTCATTACCACCATTAAAACTATGAAATGAAACTAACAAATAACTAGATATTACCATTTATCCAAAAACTGGTATTGCTGGTTTTTATTTTTTTTTTAGTAATTTAAGTTGGGACGTGGTTATATTGGAGATGGAAGAAACTGCAACGGTAATTAATGTGCTGTTATTATTATGGTCTGGTAATGTGATAGTTGATGTTTGCCAGTTCGATAATAAACATAGAAAGTCGTGCTGATCAAACACTAGAAACTTTCAACACGATTGGATGTTTGTATTCCCTCTTCAGACTACCCTATTTTTCGATATGTGGTTTCATGGAATTATGGGTTATATTAGATTAACGTAGAAAAGATAACAGGGAACACCCACGTGCCACAATCTACCAGGGAACTGCGCATGAAAAACAATGAAATGACAAAAGACAAACATAGACAACGATCGGAACTCCGGAGAGCCGGACTTCGTAACGGCACTAACAAGAGCTAGCAGTAGGATTTAGCCAGTTTATGGGTACCCAAACTACCCATTCTCTGTCCTGTTTCCCTACACATAAAACCCAAAACAGCTAGACTACTAACGCCAAGACCACATTCATGAGAGGGAAAGAACTAGACAAAGCGTAATTTAGAAAGATGGGTTAAGAGGTGCTCGCGGCTTAATTGCCTGCTAGCTCAAGGAGCCTAGTTTGCTGGTAGAACACTATCGCACTACGTAATGAAAATCAAGTTCAAAACTTCCCGAATGGTTTGGTAAAGAATCATCATGGATTTCAATAAACATGGGCAGTATCAGTGAGAGGCCAGTATACTGTAAAAATTTCAACTCATTGGATACCAAAACCAATTTACCGGAATCATGAATTCAAGAATATCCTGTCAATATCCCGCATTACGTAAAGAGCCTGACCTAAAATTTACGGATGATCTATTTATCCTCTTTACAGATAAATTAAGAACCGATGTAGTTAAAGTTGATAGACACTGTTGCAATGCGCGATTCCATTACGCGTTAGAAAAATAAAGTGTCAGATACAGGGTAGGTTTGACTTTTGAGTCGGAACAGTAATAGGGCCTGTAAGACTCGTTCAATTTTTGAACTTCCGGGTATATAAATTGTACCCGGAAGTTACAGTTTTAACAAACACACATGACGTATCAAACAAAATTTTGAACGTCATAATCTGAAAAGCAATATTTTGGCGGGAAACGTTTTCAAATTTCAGTTTTATCGTGAGATCATGGTGTCACATGAAGAGACTTCCAGACCCTATTTCACCGTTTTTCTTACGTGAAGACATTATTGACTGAGAGATGTGAAACGTAATATTTCGGTTTTTTTTGGCACTAAAAAACTCCCATTTTCCGAAAATAATCGGAAACGTTAAAGAATATCGCCGTTAAAAAAGCTGATGTTTCAAGGCGTGATAGCTGTAGGTATATAACCTATTTTTGGTTGGAATTTAACAATCGAGAATTCCACCGAATAAAACCTATTTTCGACACTTACATTTCTGTTTTTGATAATTAGATTATTGACATGTATTTATTTTCGTTGTCGATTGGTTGTGTTGTAAATTTGGAGTTCGGCCTACCGTCTGTGATTACAAAGATATTCCTTTCATTTTTGTATTTAATACACCTAGCTGGCTTGTATTGTACTCATTACCGAAAATAGTGATATATATTCTTTAGGTAGAAATAATAATTTTTTGAGTGAGCGATGCGAAGAAGAAAATACTGTTTTTCTTGTTTAAATCAATAGATCAGTTGAAAAACAATCTTTTTACAAAAACATAAAATAATCTCAAGGATAAAAGGTGTATTTCTATATATTAAAATAAAATTGAATTTCAATCCCCGTTGCATTTTATTTAAATTTAGATGAAAAAATGGCTACAATTAGCATTTTTGGATCTCAGTTTTGACAAAACAAGCATGATGACGCCTTCTTTTTAATATAAATATACGGTTGAAATAGGCCATGTGCCGAAATCACTTTCCAGGCATCCCCCACTTAGATCCAGACCGATTTTTTTCAGTCCTTTTATATCCCCTCTTCAAAATAAAACATGGTAACACGAATATAACCCGCACGTATAGACAGTATAGGGCCACTTTTATAGTACACCACACAAAACTCTTGTATTTTAGTTTTATTCTTAATTTTATGATTTAAGCTCCATAATTTTTATGTAGATCAGTTAGATGTACTGAAATTTGGTATCTAATTGAAGCTTATTTAATATACTTTGCATTTAACAGAAGTTTGGACACATTACGCTATTTTTATGATCTAGGGGATGCAAAAAATATCCCTCTCCACCTGCCAAAAATAGCGAAAATGACGATTTTTAAGCTTTCAATTCCTTTCAGATAAATAAAAGGATGGGTTCTTCATTTGAGTCGATCTATAAAAAAAATTCTTGGATATAAATATTGGTGCCTAACTACCTTAAATTTATTTTTTCAGTTAAAACAATTACGTCATTGTAAGTAAATTCACAGTTACCTCTGTATTTAGTTATTCAAAGCATATGGAGTGCACATTTCACAGTTGATTCGTTACTGTCGAGCGTGTATTTTGTACAGTGATTTTTTGAACAGAGCAAAAACACTGTCCAAAAAGCTGCTTAGTCAGGGATTTGTTCAACCTATCTTAATTTCATCCCTCAAGAAATTCTATGGCCGTCACCATAACATCACTGAAAGATATGACGTGTCAGTATCACAAATGAAAGTGGACATTTTCAGCTAGATTCACGTCTTCCCGGATTTGACTACCGATTTGCATTTTCCTGGTTTGACTCACAGTGTTACGGGTGCTGTTAACAGAACAGGACATGCTTTCCCTTCCAGAGCACCTGATGTCAGTTTCAATTTCACTGGAGTTCACTCTGTGAGTGCCCTTGTTTTGAATGTTGTGATTTCTATTTCTGTGCTTTGTATCTGTCTAACGTCATTGTTTTCTGTGTCTAGCCACATTATTATTTTCTGTGTTCTCGTTTTGGCCATGTCTTTGGACTTAGATTTTTGTAAATTCCACCCCTTTGTTCCTTCGGTATTCTACTACCGTTGTTTCAATGTCTAGGTAATGTTCCTCTTACATCAATAGAGTTTGTCATTACTCATAGTTTAATTGTTCTGCAGCAACTATTGATTTTTTAATTTTTAATTCAAATAACTTAAAACACTGGCGCCAATGTCACGACACATGCATTTTGTTATGAAAGAAAAATCGTGATGATAATATCCTGTTAATGAGTGATGATATTGAGGTTACCGCTTCGAAATGCAAGTACCAACATTTATCATCATATTGCATTGTACCTGCAAAATACTTTTGTTTTAAAAATCGGAGAATGCAGTTCCAACGCTATAAAGTCAATTATGATATACATACAAAAATCCTATTAATCTGTGACGTATTCTTCGCTGAATTACTGTTTTGTGAGGTTAAACTTGTCAAATTTTTGACAAATCGCCCGAAATTTTGTCTTTTCTTCAAAATCAGCAATCTGTTATACATACATAATGCTGACCGTCCGATTGTAATATTTACACTTTTGCTTTGATATGCTCCTTTTACACTAAGAAGATAATATTTTACATGAAATTATAGATTTTTTGAATCGTTATGAGTGATGATATTGAGTTATGAGTTCTGGGGTGTTTCATGGGTGATGTGACTAAAGGACAAAGAAAAATCGCAGCTTAAGAAAATATCTTCCAATCGACGAATATTATTTAGATAGTGGTTTCAATATCATATTAAAATACCAAAAAATCCCATTTTCTAATGTTACTGTTTTCTGACTGTACCTTTTGGCAATACCTGGAACATCAGATAATCATATCATATTGGATATAAAAATTGATTTGGAAAAGAAGAATCGTTACAGCTAACATTGCTATAGCCAGGATGGCCCTTTAGTGTCACTGGTGTCCGTCAGTCCGTCGTTACTTTTTCATTCAAAAATCTTCTACTCTGAAACCGCTAAGCCGGAAGTTCCCCTTTAATAATTTTTATTTTTATTTTTGTGCCTCATCTAAGATGACCGCCAGCAGGTAACATATTTTAGCATAGACTCTACAGGAATTATAGGACCTTATGGGAAATGCATGCAAAAAACCTCTTCTCTGAAACTATTGAGCTAGTTGGAAAAATGGTCACAATAGTTCTGAAGTGGTCAACTTCAGAATTTATTTTTATTTTCTCACCTTATCCAAGATTGTCGCAAACGAGGAACATGATTTACACCAGACCCTCAGGAAAATGTATTCAAAAAAATTCTCAGAAACTACTAAGCCAATCGAAACCAAATTTGGTCACAAAAGTCCTTTGGTGATACACTAAAAAAGTTGTGATTTTTATATTTCTACTTGATCAAATGTATTTGATCAAATGGTCCTTCAAAAAAATCAGGATGTACTTACATTTGTTGAAATATATTTAAATCGTTTTCAGTGACGACAAACATGACAAATATACTTGACTGGTCAAGATATAATACAAGCATTACATTTTCTTTTTAATAATATTTTTGTTCGTTTCGCTGATACACTTTGTCGACAAAAAAATTGGAATTTCCATGGATACCAACTATGCACCTCCCATAGCAGATTTATTTCTTTATTCTACGAGTCACAGTGGCAAAAATTCAAAAGACCCTTCTAAACAGCATTTAGTGGATATCTTTAAACAATACATATAGATATTTGGACGATATTTTGGCTTTAAATAATCCTGCATTTTCTAAATTTACAGACGAAATTTATCCTGCCGAACTTACCTAAAATAAATCCAATATCAGCAGTGATCATACTCCTTTTTATATGCCTGTCGAAAGACTGGCGTATTATGGTATACCCTCCGTCCGTCTGTCCGTCCGTCCGTCCGTTAATTTTTTTTATTTCCGGAGTTTTTTTTTCTATAACCGCTTGACATATTGATTTGATATTTGGTATATGAGTATATCTAGGTGAGATACAGATCAAGTTCGAATTTGGTTCCAGTCGGTTGATTTTGTACAGAGTTATGGCCCTTGGACTTAGTGAAATTTTGAAAAGTATAGGTTTTCAGAGTCTTTTTCTGTAACCGCTTGACATATTGATTTCATATTTGGTATATAAGTATATCTAGGTGAGATAAAGATCAAGTTCGAATTTGGTTCCAGTCAGTTGATTTTGTACAGAGTTATGGCCCTTGGACTTAGTGAAATTTTGAAAAATATAGGTTTCCCAAGTTTTTTTCTGTAACTGCTTGATATATTGATTTGATATTTGGTATATGAGTATATCTAGGTGAGATACAGATCAAGTTCGAATTTGGTTCTCGTTGGTTGACTTTGTACAGAGTTATGGCCCTTGGACTTTGTAAATTTTTGAAAAACATCAGTTTCTCCACCTTTTCTTTACAATGTGTGAATATGTTGATTTGATATATAGTATATGCTTGTATGTTTATAAATTATGGAATACGTTTAAATTTAGTACCTGTTTAATGATTTTTGTGGACAGTTATGGCCCCTGGACTAAATATTTTTTGAAAATTCCCTTTTTGCATCTTTCTATGTATTAACTTTACAGGTACTAAGTTGATATTTGTTAAATGGTTACATCTTGGCAAGGCACATAATTTGTTGATTTTTTTTCAATCAAAATTTTGTTGTGGTCCAACAATGCCATAAAGTTCGAGTTGACAGTGGACGGGCGTATCATGCGCTCTTGGCGCAGCAGTTTATTTTATCAATAAATGAAGAAAAGTTAAACACTAAAGCTTATGCTAAAAGGGATGATTTCTATTTCCATATAGTTAATTTTCCCCATCTCGCCAGCGATGTTGCGTTAGCCTCTTCTTATGGGGTCTACATTTCACAACTTGTTCGATATGCACGAGTTTTAGTCCGTGGGCTGGAAACACTTTCCGTGCACCCCCCCCCCCCCTTCCGAACCAGAGCGATTTTTTCAGTCCTTCTATGTCCCCTTTATCAAAATAAAACATGTTAACACGAACATAACCTGTACTCATAGACAGTATAGGGCCACTTTTATAGTACACCATGAAAAACTCTTGTATCTAATTCGTTTTAACCTAAGTTTCATCTTTTTAAGCTCCATAGTTTTTTAGCGATAAATAATATGCACTGAAATTTGGTACCAAATTAAAGTTAATTGAATATCATTTGCAATGAAGACAAGTTTGGGCACTTTGGGCACTTTACTGATTCGTTACTGTCGAGCTTTTAGTTTGTACAGTGATTTTGTGAACAGAGCAAAAACACTGACCCAAAAGCTGCTTAGTCAGGGATTTGTGCAACCTTTGTTAATTTCATCCCTCAAGAAATTCTATGGCCGTCACCATAGCATCATTGAAAGATATGACGTGTCAGTATCCCAAATGAAAGTGGTCATTTTCAGCTAAATTCACGTCTTCCCGGATTTGACTACCGACTTTGACTTTTTCCCGGATTGAATCACTCACAGTGTGACGGGTGCTGTTACCAGAGTAGGACATGATTACCCTTCCGGAGCACCTGATGTCACTCTCAGTTTCACTGGAGTTCACACTGTGAGTGCCTTTGTTCTGAATGTTGTAATTTCTGGTTCTGTGCTTTGTATCTGTCTAACGTCATTGTTTTCTGTGTTCTCGTTTTTGCCCTGTCTTTGGACTTCGATTTTTGTGAATTTCAGCCCTTTGTTCCCTCGGTATTCTACTGCCGTTGTTTTTTACGCCCTTTTTCTGATCTGGGATACACAAAATCTACCCCTCCCTCTGCAAAAAAATGCGAAAATGACGATTTCACGCTGTCAACTCCTTTCAGATAAACAACCCTCGTCATTTGATCTAGTTTTTATGCCCAACTTATCAGGTGTGATACATTGTTGGAAATTAAAACCATTAAAGTCCATAAAATTTTGATTTTCAGTAAAACATTTTTGAAAAATGGAAATTTTCGGAATTTTAGATTTTTTCACAATTTCGACTTTTTGAAAATAGGATCTTAAAATCTGAATATATATTTAATAATGGCCGATTTAATAATGCTTTATGATATATTTGAAACAAACCGTGCGCACACATTTTAGTTTCAGACATAATGTAGGTTCAGAAATGTCAAAATTAGCACCCCTCCCCCTAAAAATTAAGGGAAAATTTGAAATATTCAGGCTGTAAATAATAAAAAGATAATGTTTAATTAGAATTCTAGTGTTTATTTCACTAAAGTAGACATGCAGAAGATCATTTAAGTTGATTTAAACTTTTGAAGAGGTCTCTTTTCGACTCTTCTGCTCGAAATTGTATGCAAAATGGGAAGATTCCGTTTTTCAGAATTTCTGCTATTTTGAATTTGCGATGCAAATACTTCATGAAATTGATATGCAACTTGAAAATGTTGATTAAATATCGTTTCATTATATCTAAGCAATTACAAATTATGCTTTTAAACATTTTAGACTAACTACAGTCTCATAAATTACAAACATATTACTCTTTACCACACATATTCAACACAATTTATTTCATTTTTTTCAGCTTGAAAAGCTAAAACATCGTATAAAGGTCCATTGACATCATTTTCAAACACCAAAATACACAGAGACTGACATATATATATCACAAATAAGATCACGCCCGTGGTTAATTGGCAGTTAATCAACAATTAAAATTGGATTTCGTAAAATTCTGAAATGTCGGAAATTTCCATTTTTTTCACGAAGATCACCCAAAATATTCAAATTTACACACATTTTGGTGTTAAAATTATATACTACGATATATCAAATGCCTCTTTTGCAAAGAAAGTATTCTATGTTCATATATATGCAAAGACAGACATATTTTGGGGACTTGTAAGTTTAATTTTGGAGGGGAAAGGGTAAGATTTTCGGTATTTAGTCACATTGAACACTCCTTGTATTTCTAAGCAGTGTTTTAAGATAACTTATGTATCGGTTAAAACAATAAATTGGCATATCTGCAGATAAATCCTTCAGATTTACCACATATAACGATTTAAAAGAGGATTTTAAACAAATCTGAAATTTAAAAAAAAATTCCCATTTTTCATCAATTTTGGACAAAATATTGAGTTTAAGCAGACAAGTGGGATTTAAAATACCAAATCATGATAGAATTCATGCAACCTAGTTATATGCAATGCAGATTTTGCGTGTGGTGGCTATTTTTATCCCAACATACACAAGAAAATGGACAATTTTTGGGAAAAGTTGTTGGTGTAGGGGTCACATTAAACACTCCTTGTTTTACTAAACAATGTTTTAAGACAACTAGCGTATCGCTTAGAACAATTAATTGGCATATCTGCAGATATATTCTGTAGATTTGATATATATTGCTATATGTAAATATCGTCTTAAGATGTTATGTATTGAAGAAAATAGATTGAAAAGCCAAAAACAAATTTCATAATCTGGAATTGAGATGAACTTCGGGTTCTCTATACCATCAAACTTACGCAATTTCAATGAATATATCAGATTTTTCGTCAATATTTCATTGGGGTAGGGGTACGTTTGGGTTCTTTGTAAAGCTCATACAATAAGCAATTATTTGATATCTCGTTTTTATAACTGGAAGGCTTCAACATTTGGAAGCAACTGAAACAAAAACTTGAACGAAAAACGAAATTTTTCAAAATTTCGTTAGTTGGGTCTAAATATGGGCCATATTCCACAAGTGCGTGCTGGTTATGCTCGTGTTTACATGTTTTATTTTGAAAGGGGGGTGTATGCAGACTTTAAAAAATGGCTGGGCTTCGGAAGTGTGGGGGTGCACGTGGGTTTAATCCAGCCCATGGACTACATGTACATGTAGTGATGCTTCTGACTTCAAGACCGAAATCATTGTCTAACTGCAAAACTTCTGCATCAGAGGTTTAGATATCATAAATTGATAAAAACATTCTCTAAATTTTATTATAGAAACATTGACTTATTAAGAAAATTTGGTTCTACAAGCAGGGCTCTCATACAACAGGGCATTTAACAACCAAACTTCTGTTGAAATATCATTTACAAAGAGCATCAATTCAAAAATTTTCCTTCCAAACTAATTAATCCGTTAATTAAAGGATACAGCATTATTGTTAAATCTTTACTTCTGGTTTTTGTTGGCAAAGATAAATGTCAGCTTCTAAATGCTTTACACCATAACTAAATTAAAACATTTTTTTTACATTGGCAGTATTTGGCAATGCACAATTTCAAGTTTTTCTTTCATAACTGATGATGTTGTTATAGGAAATCTAATTAGAAGTATTTCAATTGAATTTTCATATGTAAGTAGGCTTGATATATGTCAACGGAAATTATGTCCTTAGCTAGCTGTCAGTAACTGCGAGCATTTGTTAGGATAGTACCTGTGAGTATTGTTTTAATGTTTTATGTACTTTTATGAACTCATCTTGATAAGTTGGACTTTTTTCTAGTTTGATTTTTACTGTGAGTCTTTTTGTGTATTTATTTTTAACCATTCATCTCACATAGGGAGAGGGTTTGGATCCAAGAAAACGAGTTTAACCCCACTGCAATTTTTGCGCCTGTCCCAAGTCAGGAATATGTTGGTCATTGGCTTTTCCTTGTCTTCTTATAAAATTTTAGTTTCTTGATATTCGGGATATTGGATGTGGTTTGTTTCCATTGATTTATTCATGTTTTACCTTTTTTGGGACCATTTAGGGCTTGCTATAGGGTGTGAGGTTCCCCACTATATTGAAGACCGTACGGTGACCCCAAGATGCCTCGTTTTTGGGTAGTTTTAACGTGGAGAAGGAATGTTGTCTCCTTGACATTTACCTCATTTCCCTTCTTTTTTTATATAAATTCAAAATGGCCAACAAAAGGAATTTATATGAAGGAATATACAGGTCCGTATTATAGGAAATATGAAAAAAGGTGCTCCTCCGAAACTGCTTAAAAATTTTTTTTTTGCCCTCACCTTTTTGGATGATTTCCCTTGCTTTAATTCAATCTTAGTAACTATGTAAATTGTTAACTACACAACTCATGCAAGTTTGATGATTTGTGAATGAAATATCATACTATCTTTAAACTTGGTAACCAAATTGTTACCTACAAGCCCTGGCGAAGTTTGATTTTCTTTTTAAGAGCCAAGCGATTCTAGAGTTATCCCCTTGAAATTTTGATATTTTGAGGTTTCTGACCCATTACTTTTAAGTGATATTGCAAACAAATTCAGACCAAGCTCAATTTCTGTTTGAGAGCTTCAAGTATTTCTAGTATTATGCCCCTTGAAACTTGAAAAATTTTTTAAATTTTGAGGTTTCCGACCAAAAACGTCTGAACGAAATTGCATACAGTTTTCAAACTTAGTCTGTAAGTTATTTTTTACAAAACTCAGGGAAAATTAGATTCTGGTTACAGAGATTTAAGGTGTTCTGGAGTGATGCCCTTAAATACTTCCGAATTTAGTCCTTTCCAGATTAACAAAAAATATATAACGTCTTCAAAATTGTTATCAGTGCTGCGTTTCTCTAATCTCAGTCCAGGTTTAATTTTTCGAGGGAGTGGGTTTTTTGGGAGTTTGCCACACACACAAAAAAAAAAAAAAAAAAAAAAAAAAAAAAAAAAAAACGGGGAAGGGGCTCTTTTACTTTTTTCTTTATTTAATTTAGGTCAAATAAAGGCATGTGAAGTTTGACATTTGACATTTGTAACGAGATTAAAGTAGTATTCATCACTTGAGAAACATTTTCTAAGTGGCGATTTTACTTTGTCCTTGAGTCAAATCACTAATAACACATCCCACAGCTCATAACCTAATATCATCACTCATAACGCTTCAAAAATCTATGATTTCATATAAGATATTATCCTTTTTTAGTGTCAAAGGAACATTGTAAATATTACAATCGAACGTGTGACAAGATATATATTAAATATTGCTGATTTTTGAAGAATAGACAAATTTCTTACGGTGTGTAAACAAAGTTCAACAGTAATTCAGCAAATAATACGTCACCGTTTAATGAGATTTTTGCATGTATTTCATCCTTGACTTAATAGCGATCGAACTACATTCTCCAAATGTTTAAACACAAAAGTACTTTACGGGTAATATGATGATAAATGTTGGTACCTGCACTTCGAAGCGATTAATTCGATATAATCATCCATAACAGGGTGTAATCATCAAGATTTTTCTTTCATAACAAAATGTTATAAGTTGTGAGATTGATGCCCGTGAGAAATGGCCGTATGCTGAACTGAAACTAACTTTTTTTAAACATATTAACATGAAAAATATCCAGCACGCATAAGGTAAGTGAGATCCGAACCGTCAATCCAAAACGAATAATCCAAGGAAAATGGCAACATTGGAAACAACAAAGAAACAGAGACACAACATAAGAACGGCACACAAAAAATGAAACACACACACACATACACACACACAAATGAACAACACGGACCCAATAAATAGGAAATGAACCACATTAATAAAACATTCTGCAAAATTCTAATATTTTCGGTTGACCTAAGTTTCATCTTTAAGCTGCATATTTTTTCATAGATTGAAATTTGGTATTAAATCAAAAATATTCAATATTGTTTCATGTCTTTACAATAAATATAAAATAAAGATGTTTACGAATTTTTCATTCAAAAAAAAAATCTGAACAAAAATTTTGAAAATATTTGGCTGTTAATTCCTTTCAGATAAACAACTGTCGACATTTGATCTAGTTTTAATGCAGTTTTTATCAGTTGTGATACAATATCAGAAAACAAAGAATGCAATATTAAAAAGTATTCAGAGGTAACCCGTTCCACTATTCATACTAATAACGTAATTTCGACTTACGGTGTTGTAGTTTTGACATAAGTGTATCGTAATTTCGACATAATATATCTTGATTTTGACTTGATTTGTCGTAATTTTGACATACTGTGTTGTAATATCGATATACTTTGTCGTAATTTGGACTTGCATTGTTGTCAATTCGACATGATATGTCGTAATTTTGGCATAGTTATATCGTACAATTGACATTCTATGTCGTAATTTTGACATATTTTGTCATAATTCTGACATTCTGTATTGTAATTTCGATAAACAATGTCGAAATTTCGACTTCCTACGGTAGCATTTTGATATGGTATGTCGTTATTTCGACAGTTTTATCGTAAAACCGACATTTTATGTAGTAATTTCGACAAATTAGGACATAATTATTATATTTTTTGTGTGAACCTAACCGCCAGCTTCCGTACAAAATATATGAAGCTTACAAAAACAAACACAAAACGTCAAGAGGTTATCGTGTTTGAGCATTAATGAGAAAATTTTAAGCTATGCATGCAAGTAAATTTTCAAAGAAAGTATACCACATCACATATTTAGTGACGTTTTACCCATGAAGTCACATCGCACTTATGATTTTCACTATAAGTGCAGTTATGGGTCAAGTAGACTTAAATATTTTTCCACAGAGACAAAGCAAAAGTAAGAAATACAAAAAATTACAAAGTTGCATAAAAACAGTAAATTTCGTTATACTGTACATGTGTTTCAAGGAGTAACCTCTCATCAGCAGCAGTAAAATCAAATAAAATGGAATGCCATAAACCAAAAGTATTCAAAGACGAAGTACTCATTTCCAAACATTCAAATAGGAAGCCAAATCCAGTACCAAGGACATCTACCGAGTGCCATACACGAAATAAAGCCTCGGTATTTTTAAGTGGTTAGAATTTCTATAAAACAGTAATTTTTTATAACAAGAAAGGTAAAATCAGAAGACGGAAGACCAAATACGCTACACAACCGCAAAACGGAAACACTACAAATACAACAATAAAATCTACAGCACTAACAGTGTAAACTCTCAAAAGAATGACATTAGCTGCTCCGGGAAGATAAGCATGTCCTGCTCTGTATACAACAACCATAACACTGACATTCGGTAAATCCAGGGAAAGTCAGAATCGGTAATTGCAAATCTGTAAAGACGTGAATGTAGCTGAACGCCAGTTTTCATTTGCGACACCGAAACTATTCCAGAGGTTATAAGTATTTTCAACTTATGAAGTTATACAAGTTTTGCTTCAGCTGAATTATTTCATAAGATTACAACTCTTTACGCTTTGTTGAACAGAGGCTATAAGAAATATATTGTTTGTAAGTGGTTGAACTTGTTGCATTGGTTAATTTGTACTTTTCAGATAATAAATTTTACTTGAGAACTTTTGCATTATTAAATACAACAAAATTTAGTCCATTGGCTGGAATAACCCTCGTGCATCCCCACTTATGAACCACACCAACGGTTTTAAGTCCGTTGACATCCCTTCTTTAAAATTAAACATGATAACATGAGTATAACCTGTACGCAATGTTAGAGCAGTCCCCCTTTTCAGACCAACCCATGGAAATTTGGGAAATTTCTTTTTTGACAACAGTTTTTCTTTCTATCGCTTCAAATTGTTGATTGGTACCTCTAAGTTATGAAAAAATGGTATGAAATGATAGCCGATGGAATAAGCTTTACAAATATCCCACTTACGTACCATTTCTATACCCAAAACGATATAAAATTTGAAAAAAACTTAATCCCTACTCCTTAAAAATGATGACGTTAAATTTAAGATTTTTCTCGAAATTGTGTAACTTGAATGGTCTTTAGAACCCAGTATGTTTTTCATTTCAGAATTCATGCAACTGTTTTCAGTCTTTTAATGTGCTTTCTTAAAAATTAAGTTAACATGATATTAATATGGGTTGAAATGCAAAACTATCACTTTGGAATAGACAAATAAAACACATCTTACGAATAAGTTCGTTTTCGACACAGTTTTGTCTTTCTTTTGTTCATCTTATCTATGAGTAGTTCATATTCATGAAAAGTTGGTATAAAATAAAAGAACGTTATATTTTCCTTCAAACTAGTGCAAGTTATAGCAATTTTGAAATAATATGAACTTCTTACATCCATAAAACTTACCACTACTCCAAAAAAATTACACGTAAATTGTCATTTTGTTTGCCTATGTTCGCATAATAAGAACCAAAACACGAAAATTTGATTTGTATGTGATGAATTTGTCATCGTTTGGCATTTCAGCAGCCATTTGTCGATTCAAATTCAATATTTTGCCCGAAATTGTTGAAAAATGGGAATTTTCAACATTTCAGATTTGTCCAAAATTCACTGTTAAATCATTATATATGTCATAACTCCAGGATATATCTGCAGATGTGCCAATCAATTGCTCTTAGCGATATATTAGTATTCTAATCACATTGTTAAGGACAACAAGGAACATTTAATTCTACTCTAATTACTGAAAATCTTCTCCCTAGCCAAACAATTTTCTCCCGAAACGTCATATTTTTATCTATGTTCGCATAAAAATAGCAAGAACACGCAAAATCTGCACTTGTATTTGACAATTTTGCATGAATTATAACATGATTTGGTACTTTAACCCACTTTGTTGGCTTAAACTCAATATTGTGTCTGAAATTGATGATAAAGGGGATTTTTCAGCATTTCAGTTCTGTCCATATTTCTTTGTTAAGTCGTCATATGTGGCAATTCTGGTGGATATATTTGCCTATATGCTAAGTAAATATTCTAGGATATAAACTAAAGAAAACAAAAGTCAGGGTGGGCTAAAATCATATTAATAACATTAGTTTATATCTTTTTTTGTTTAAGTAGATACTACACGGTATCATTAAGATGTGGATTATATTACCCCGACCGTACGCGTACGGTCCGACCATACTCGTACGGTCCGACCGAATACGTGTTTTTAGAAAATACGCATACGGTCTGGACTGTACGCGTACGGTCCAAATATGCGTATGGTCCGGAACACATATATACGTCTTTATAGGTCTTTGCTGTAGAGCATGTAAATATATAGATAAAATGGACATTACTGGCCTGCTGCTGATATATTTTGACTATTGAATCACAAAAAAAAACCCGTTTGTTCATGGAACATTTCATTTCGGCGCATTTTTAAAAGTAGGGGTATTTCATTTGGGCGCAGGTAAACTATTTCAAAAGATCGCATATTTTACACTGGTAAATATTACAGGTAAGTAATAAATGTGACAGGTAAATATGTATTTAGATGAATAACATAAATAAGTATTTCCTTGGCTTTTTAGAGTTAACATATTTATATATTTATATATATGTCATGGTAAAAATAACTTATGACAAAAATGGCACGATGTATAACAGTAAAGAATTTACGAGACTTCAATATTTGCTCAGACTTGGTTACAAGTATTCCGCCCAAACAGACCTTTGAACGTGTATATAATGCATCCAGTTTGTCCTTTTTAGCCAGTACTACGATATTAACTTGATATTTTAACCACATTAACATTACAGTCTGTGGTAAATTAAATTACCCTGTCCATAATTCTACTTCAACCTCCCGTTGGTTAACAGGGGGGTGATAATTTTTTTCTGTCAAACCAAAAACGCACTGTTTATGTATGCATTGTTACATTTTATCATCATTTCAAGAAATATTTAATTCAATAAGCTGTTCTTAAGTTATTACACTTCACAAAATAAAGGGAAAATTATTATGCGTCCTAATGAAAGATTTTTGTTTGCGCCAAAATAAAGTATTTTTATGCCCATTTATAATAAATTTTGCGACCAAATGAAACTCTTACCCGCCCAAATAAAATGCACTGTTTTTCATAGATACTATTACCAATATCGTTTCAAGTTCCACTAAAAAGGACAATCTTCAACAGAATAATCGCGATTATATCGTAATTATTAGATACAAATGTCAATTTTCACATGAAATATTTTTTTGTATTTTTGGGAACAATTCATAATTTATTTCTTTAATATCACTATATAGATGAAGATATGATACATAACAAGTTTTAAATAATCATTATTTTTATCTCATCTGACACAATTTCCGTTGGATTCTTGCAAATGATGAAAATTTAAAAAGGGAACATCCAAAATTTCCATTTTGCTCCCATCTTTTAGATCAATTGCCAACACGACCCAGGCATGGTGTTATTTGTACTTATGGAAGCATCTACCGTTGGGTGCAGTCATAAACTCTCATCAAAGTTAACTCCAAGTTAACTTGGAAACAATTCTAAGTTAACTTGAAGTTAACTTAGAGCAGACGTAGAACCGTTCTAGAAACGGTCATAAAAACGGTCATTTTCAAGTTAACTTAGATCAGTTCTCAAAGCAGTCATAAAATAGAGCAGTTCTAAAAGTGGTCATAAGACAGAGCAGTTCTAAAAGTGGTCACAAAAACGGTCACTTTCTAACTTAACTTAAAACAGTTCTAAAAGCAGTCATACGGAAGACCATGACTGCTTTTTAGAACGGGTTATGACCGTTTTTAGAACATTTCAACTCGATGACTGCTTTAAGAACAGTACTACTCTATGACTGCTTTTAGAACAGTTCTTGACAATGACTACTTTTAGACACACTTTTTCTAGAGCAGCTCTAGAATTGTTCTAGAACAGTTCTAAGTTAACTTAGAGCAGTCATTAGAACAGTTATTTTTTTGTGAGAGGTTATGACTGCACCAAACTGTATGTGTATTTAATGGTTAAAGTAAGTCACATTTCATACTAATGACAAATCTAACTTTATAAGCGAAATAAAACTGGACAAGTAGTGTTTTTATTTGCAAGAAGTGGTTAAATTGGTTAATCTGCTATTTGTATAAGACATTTAAAACGTGTTCTACGTATAGGTTACGCATACTGTAACGATAAAACATCCATATTCAAAATTTATATATAAATCTAAAAGAAATCCTTATCTCAACGATAAATAAGTGGATATTCCAGGAAAATGGAAATTCAAAGTTTGTACACGTCTTCGAGTTAACTTGCAAAATATAGCTCACTTAAACAGTTAAATTCTTCTGAAAAGATCCCATGTGTGTAAGATATAGTAAAGTATAAACTAAAATTGAAATAAACATTGTATGGCATTTAAGGTTTGCTAACTTGGAAACTTGCCTTAATTTTAAGGGAGAGGGGTGCTTATTTCGACATTTTCGAACCTAAAAGAAGATTAAAAGAAAATATTTTAGACCCAATTTAAAGTTAGAGCATCTTAAAACAGTATTACATACTAGGCAAAATCAGGGATAATGTTTTGCTATCGCAGTTTTTTTACAGTTATAATGATTTTTTTGTAATGATGAAATATGATTCGTCCAATGACCTTTGTACAATTCTTATATGCAAATATGCCTTTCCACCACGCTCAAAGTACTAGGCATTCAGTAATGGAGTGAAAAAGGGAGCACCTTAAGCCTTGATTGTGGTCAAAGCCTACCGGGAGAGGAAGGATGGAAACGTAAAATACTAAATACCTTTCGACAGGGACCAAAATGGACACATTTCTTCCACAGGCACTTCAATCTTATATCCTTACAATTGTAACTCCAAAGACTGATTCAAATGACAAGGCATCTTTATATCGGTTAGTATTCATGCCTATCGCAAGAGACACTGCGCCGTAAGTACAGGATATTTAGTATTGATGCGGGAATAGCAGCTTGCAGATCGTCATTATCAAAATCGTTACCTAAAACAATCTTATCAAATCCTAGATAAGCAAATCACAAAACTCACACGAAATTCCAAGACTAACCCAAACTAACACAATTCAATCATGTTAATATGAACACTAAAAAAATCTACAGTTCTACCGTGCTCTCTAACCCATCAAATACATCGGCAAACGAATACCGAAGCAAGAACGAGGAAAGAGGGAATTCTAAAATCATAAATCCAAAATCAGGTGCTCCGGAAGGGTAAGCATCATCTGCTCCACGCGTGGCACCTGTCAGGCTGCCAGTGGAAAGTCCGGTTTTATCACAGTCGTTGTTAGTCAGTCCGGGAACAGCTCTGGATCTACTCGAAGATATCTATCTCATTTGTGAAATAAAACATTGTAACGGTCTGTCAAATTGTGGAGACGAACGAAAAATTTCTGTAATGACAATTGCAACAGTGACTGAACATATGCTTGATACATAAGTTTTTGAGACTGTAATTTCGCTCTGCTAACAAAATCGCTATACAAACTACAGGCACGGCAATAGCGGATGAGTTGTGAATTTAATACACGCCATATGCCGGAGATGTGGAAATATTACTGCTCAAAAACGGGAAGTTCACTATTGGAAAGTCGAGATATATCACGCTTGTCGTAAAGTTTTGTTTTCAGACGTACAGAGTTGTCAATGTAGAGGTAGAGGTTCAGGTATGATGCTGATGATGGTTTTTCAGTGGTCTCTTTAATTTCGAGTTAATTTGGGTATATAAGATGAAAGTTATCCTTAAATTGAGGATTGTTCAATGAAAGAACATCATCTATATAACGGAAGCTGAAATCAAAGGACTTGGCTTGCTTATTGTCTATTTTCTGAACTAGCCCTTGTATGAACCTGGCTTCATACGAATAAAGAAACAAATCTGCTAAAAGTGGCGCACCGCACAATTAGTCCCCATAGGTATCCCTATTGTCTGCTGGAAAGCTTGCCCTCCAAATTCTACAAATATGTTATCAATCAAGTATTCCAGCATTGCGATGACATCCTCCTGTGTATACTTTTTGTGTGAATCAGTAAGATGTTTAACAAAATTTGCCCCATCTTTACTCATCACTAAATATGAATATCTACTTTCACCATTTTAGTACCGAAAGACTGATGTACTTTGTCCCGGAGTACTGACTTTAGCTCATGTGTGGAAGAGTAGTATAGGGAGTAGAAAAATCAAATGTTTTGACACTGTTGCAGTGGTTGAGTTCAGTTGAAGATAGATATTCTTATAAGTCTTTTGAGTTTTTTTGAGAATCCACATTTGATTCACTCCACTTGTTGAGTATACTTTATAACTATATATATTAAGGCTATCTTTGACTGCAGTAAGTAATGAAGTTAGGATCTTAGAAGAGGTTTTGTTGTTTTGTTGGCAGACCCAGCAATGTTTCTCTGTTTGTAAGGGCATTTATATAATTTGGGTACTCAGTAAATACAAGGCAGTTTGTTGAGTTGGACCAATAGTGAACAAAATTAAAATATCACATGATTCCAGTTGGACATGCATATAACAAGTTATGATTTGAACAAAATAGACGACCGAGAAAATAGGTCTTATTTAAAATTTTAACTCCGTTGCTGACAAAAAGTCAAATGTTTGAAAGACTTATTTTTTTATATGATACTGTTTTGTTAATACTTGTCGGTTACAATGAACTAGGGATATGACTTGTCCTAAGACCACTTTATGGCACGTCTTTTTCCTAAGTCGTGTTTTTGTATTTTGCGTTTTAATTTTAGGACACCTTATTAGGAGTCGTAGGGTCATCCTATCTCCATCTTACTTTTACTTACTTTTATAATTTGCATTTTACTCATTATTATTCGTAAAATAAACACGCATATTTAAGGAAACCTTGCATGGTTTTAAACTTTGAACTTGCTGTTTGACGATACGATGATAATTTCAACTTAGTTATCATGCTTACCCTTCCGGAGCACCTGATGTCACTCTCAGTTTCACTGGAGTTCACACTGTGAGTGCTTTGTTTTGAATGTTGTGATTTCTATTTCTGTGCTTTGTATCTGTCTAACGTCATTGTTTTCAGTGTTCTCGTTTTGGCCATGCCTTTTGACTTCGACTTTTTGTGGATTTCACTCCTTTGTTCTTCCGGTATTCTACTGCCGTTGTTTCAAAACAAATTGTAAATTACAATACCTTTTCGATAATAATTCCCATTTTAGATTTGAAATCGCGCTTCCCGTGTGACTAATAATAACCACAAAGGATTAGATTCCCCTTGAATGAAAGCCGGAAAATTTGAATTATTAGACATAGCTAAAGTTGTTTACTAATTTATTATGTTAAAAGGGACTGTCAAACCCCGTTTTTCAATATATCCAAAACAAACCAGAGGCTCAGATACTGAGCCTTTATCGCTCACCTGACAAAGATACTTCTGAGCCATGCCTATGCTGATGACCAAAAATGTTCTTCCTATAGGGTCTAATGTTTAACTATGTTCCCTACTGGCATTCATGTTTATGTCAGATTCAATTCAAATAAGTATTTTTGTTAAGATCTTTCAATACGCTACTCAAATACACATAAATTAAATTTGCTTCAATGGTTTCTAAGTAGATGATGAAAATGAAGATTTTTCCATAGGATCCTGTGTTAAACTATGTTCCACGCTGGCTACCATGTTTTTTTTTTATCGGATCAGAACAAAGTTATGGATCTTCCATACATCATTCCTGTAAAGTTTGGTTTAATTTGCTTCATTGGCTTGAGAGGAAAAGATGAAAATGTTATTTTCCCATAGGGTCCAATGATGAAACTGGCGGCCATCTTTTTATGGGATTGGAACGAAATAAGCTATCTTTGTTAAGGACCTTCCATACATAATTCCTGTAAAGTTAGGTTACATTTGCTTCAACGATTTCAGAGGAGAAGATGAAAATGTGATTTTCCCAAAGGGTCAAATATCAAAGTATATTCCGTGCTGGCAGCCATTTTTTTAAATGAGATCGGAGGGAAATGGGCAATCTTTGTTAAGGACCTTTAGTAGGTTATTCGTGTAAAGTATGGTTGAATTTAATTCAGTGGTTTCAGAGGAATAGATGAAATGAGATTTTATAATAAAGGACCTTTAGTACATCATTCCTGTAAAGTTTTGTTGAATTTGCTTCAGGGGTTTCAAGGGAAAGATGAAAATGTGATTTCCCCATAGGGCCCAATGTTAAACTTTGTTCCCTGCTGGCGGTCATGTTTTTAATCGGTTGGAACAAATTGAGCAATCTTAGTGAAGGACCGTTAGTACACCATTCCTGTATAGTTTGGTTGAATTTGCTTCAGTGGTTTCAGAGGAGAAGATGAAAATGTGATTTTCTTATAGGGTCCAATGTTAAACCTTGTTCCATGCGGGCGGCCCTGTTATTTAATTAGACCTGAACATAATGAGCAATCTTTGTTAAGGACCTTTAGTACATCATTCCTGTAAAGTTTTGTTGAATTTGCTTCAATGGTTTCAAAAGAGAAGATGAAAATGGGATTTTCTTATAGGGTCCAATGTTAAACCTTGTTCCATGCGGGCGACCCTGTTACTTAATTAGATCTGAACATAATAAGCAATCTTTGTTAAGGACCTTTAGTACATCATTCCTGTAAAGTTTTGTTGAATTTGCTTCAATGGTTTCAAATGAGAAGATGAAAATGGAATTTTCTGATAGGGTCCAATGTTAAACTTTGTTCCTTGCTGGTGGTCATGTTTTGTAATCGGTTAGGAACAAAATGTGCAATCTTATTGTAGGACCTTTAGTACATCATTCCTGTAAAGTTTGTTTGAATTTGCTTCAGTAGTTTCAGTGGAGAAGATAATTGTGATTTTCCCGTAGGGTCCAGTGTTAAACTATGTTCCGTACTGGCAGCCATGTGTTTTATCGGATCGGAACGAAATGAGCAATACTTGTTTAGGACCTTCCATACATCATTCCTGTAAAATTTTGTTGAATTTGCTTCAGTGGTTTCAGAGGAGAAGATGAAAATATGAAGAGTTAACGGACGGTCGACGGACTGACGACGGACGCCAAGTGATGGCAAAAGCTCACACTGACCCTTTGGGTCAGGTGAGCTAGAAAAATGTTAAAAGACGTATTAGAAAGAAAAGAACACTTTTCATTCCCCTAGGCCTTCCTAAATTGATTCTGTTTAATGACAACCTTGAAACTCGATTTTTTTCCCAGAGAATAAGGAAAATGAAAAGTAAAAAATAATTTTTGACAAAATTGCAACTGTCTTTCACAAATTTCAGTGCATATATATGCTTTAGAACAAATTTCACACTTCACCTTTAAAATTTGACCGACAATGATTGTTCATTTCATCGATTGCAGATCCACATCAAAATTAATGATCGATGCCATCCACAAACCAAACGATACAGACAAATGATTTTTTTCAAAACCTACGTTTGCAGTAGACGTTAATTATAGAAATAATTTATGACGGCCTTTATATAAAAATTTAACTGCTTTGTAAATCAAATTACACAAAAAATTATAAAAGACTATTAGAATACAATGAAAACGCTTTACCTTTTTTATTTAAGAATAACTTGCGGCATTTTTAGAGGGAGTCACATGGCCCATGTAACACGTGTAGAACAATTTAAATTATGTTCAACACAAACATCTATTAACCAAGCCTGTGACCAATCATAAAAAAATAGAAACCAAAATTAGGTTTATATAAAAACGGTCAAATTATCGAACAAGCTTTCAAAACAGCATTTGTGAATGCTTGTAACAAAGTCATTAACTCGAAGTAAAAGTTATATTGCAGCGAACATAAATCATTTGTCATTCACACAAAACACTTGTGTATTGATCGATTGATTGATTGATTGAATATCGTTTAACTCAGCAATATTTCAGCTATATCAAAACGAAAACAATTTTATCAATAAATAGTCAATTTTGGGTATGGAAAAGGCCGTGTGATTGGACATTCTGACGCCCACTGAAAAAGTAAGGTGAAATCGAAAGGGACACTTTTTGTGTAGAAACGGTTCTCCTGGATAGTACAGTACAAGCATTATATCACATTGATAGTTGGTGCTACTAACCTATTGAATCATGAAGAAACATAATTAAGCAAATACGCGTGTATAAAGTAACATTTAAAGTATACATATCAACAAAAGAAAAGTCCATCTTTTTCATTCTAAATATATTTTCTAATAGGGATGACAGGACTAAAATGATTGATCATTATTGTAGTACTCTTCGGTAACAAAAATTTCTGTTTGTTCATTGCATATTTGTTATGACAAACTTTAGTCGTTGCTTTTCCATGTAGAGGTAAAAAAAATGCGGATTTCAACATATATATATATATATATATATATATATATATAGGGTCAATGGCAGTCGGAAATGAATTTTCATAATTTGTTGATAAAATCAATTCATTTTTGGTAACCTGTCCAAAGATTTCCATTAAAAGTAAGGCCAAGGTCACATTCTGGGGTATGTACATCAATAGTCTCAGAATTTTTGATGTTCGATGCATTTCTGACTACACATTGATGAATTCTATGCTAATTCAAATCCCCTTTCTCAACCTAAGGTCATACTTGAAACAATTTTTCCATGTGATCAAAACTGCCAGATCTGTTTTAGAAAATGCGTTGAAAAAGGATTATTTTAAAATAGATAATTGTTTGTAATCATTTCGTGTGTCTTTCACAAAAATATCACTTCGACCTTCTGCATATTCTGCTTTACGTCTCGATTCTAGTAACCGGAAGATCTCTGAATTTTGACCAGATGTGTTATTTTGAAGAGTTAAATTATAGAGTCGAATATTGCTGGTAATGAATGAAAGAGAACAAAAAATGTATTTTTATTTAAATCATATTCAACAAAAACGTGAGTGTACGTTTCTTTTGTTGAGTAGTAAATATAAATGCAAGTTCTATCAACACAAAAGCATCTTCCATAGCACTTACGAAATCGAAATCCAAACACTGTTCAAAGATTGAAATTGAAAAGTCTCTTTAGCACTTTCAACCATATGGGATGGAAACAAAAGTAAGATGCCATTCTGACGGCCATAAATCTACCTTAATTCGTAAGTAATAAACGGGAATACCATAAGTTGAGTTTTTATAAAATCAAATTACAAAGCAGACGAAACAATCTGCATATTAAAAAAAGAATCGACACGATCCTTTTTAAGATGTGGATATAAACAACAGACGGCAACAAAATTAACAAATGAAAATGATACAAAGCAGACAATACCTTCTGCCAAAATAAAAATCGAGACGACAGCGCCTCCCAAAAATAAGAAAACTGCAACAGTTAAATTGAGCATAATAAGGGGGTGCTATAGGCCATACTTTAACTAGACACGGAAGGTAATGATATTTCGTGAAAGTACTTTTCGAGAAAAAAAAACCTGCGGCGAGTTTGGCCCCGCCGCAGTTTTTGCGCCTGTCCCAGGTCGGGGGTGTGTTGATGGCTAGCTTGTCCGTATCTTCTTGTGGAATCTTAGTTTCTTGATGTTTTGTTTGTTGGATGTGGTTTGTTTCCATTGGTTTGTTCGCTTTTTTGCCTTTTTGGGGCCATTTGGGGCTTGCTGTGTGGTGTGGGGTTCCTCGCTCTGTTGGGGGTCGTGCGGTTACCCCTGGATGCTTTGTTTTGGGTCGTTTTGGCCTGGCTTTGGGATGTTGTCTCCTTGACATTTACCCCATTTCCTTTCTTTTTCATATTTATGCAATTGTTAAACTTCAATTAACTCTTTGACAAATCCTGACAGGGCTGTGTAATATCTGCATGAATTAGTTCGTAAAAATGTATTAACACTTAAAACTTTATTAATACTTTATTTCTGTATTCAATATTGCATTGGTATATTGAGAGGTGACAGGTTTCATTTATACCACATATTCTGTCTATTTGTCATTCCGGGAAACATTCCTGGGCGTAACATTCCACTTCCCATGAATCCTGAAAAAGTACAACACAGAAACATATTTTCTAACTTGTAGGATAACTCTTTCGAATGAATAATGGCAATCGATGTATCATCTCAATGACTATAAAATTTTGAAAGATATTTGGTTTTCCGTATTTTTTTTACCTCTGAGGAGTTATTGTTTATCAAATACGCATAATTTAATTCTGTGCAGAATTTTTTCATAACGTAAATAATAAAGTACTGTATCAAACTTTTTTTCGCGAGAATGTAAACTAAATCTTCTTTATATATCCAACGCTTATATAAAATACATCAGAAGAAAAAGTAAATCGCGAAAAATAGTCACCACCAAGATGATAGGGAGAGGAATTTGCAAAAATAAGTTTACAGTAATGCAGTGGGACGTCATAAATATACTCTTTCATTAAACGATTAAAGTATAATTCGTGTAGGTGATATAATAAAAAAACCGGCTCAAAACACTCTTTATTTCAAGGAAAGACTAGTATTTATCGGTAATTTGTATGAGTTTCCTTTGATCTCACGAAGCAAATATTTTTCAGTATTTGCTACTGCCAGAATACAAAAAAAAGGCAAAAAGCAGTTTAGGCCACGCCTACTTTGTCAATCAGAATCAACGAAACAAAGAAATATACATCTTACAGAGACTCTTACTGGATCGTACAAATTCTTTTACCAATCAATACTAGTCAATTTCACGATTTGTTGAAAATTTACATTCAATTTCAAAATTTGTTTTATTAAATGTTTTAGTAAATTACCGATAAAAAGATTATAGAAGTTTTGTTTTTGATGCAAGAGATATAGACGCCAATAATGGACTCGCCCATTATTGGGGTTCGTCCATTATTGTTCGCCAATATTTTTAGCATTAAAAACAAAACTTCCATTATTCTTTATTTCTTTCCAAGCTTACTTTGAAAGTGCTTTGGTTACAACATATCATATTCCGTGTTTTTTTTTTCAGTTTTGAGCTATTCTAATAGGCTGATATAGTTAGTGATTACGAAATATCCATGTTTCTATTTTTATAGTATTTACATACTATTCGAGATGGTGAGGGGTTTGTGGCTGGGGTTCATTTCAAAGACAAGGGTAGACATGCCGCTGGCATGGGTCGTTTTTTTCCAAGTTGTCAGCAACATGACAAACAAAACAATCCTAGCGCTTTTTAGTTTTCTTCATCTAAAACAACATACCATAGCAATGACAGATGTTCCATCCACAATATCCACCTCTTCGGTACCCATAAGCAAAACAACAGCCGCTGCACTCACAGTCACTTCTTCTGTTATATCCGCAAACTTGTCTACATAACGGGGGTCCACCATCAGGTCCGCATTCGGCTTTTAAAACATTAATTCATAAAAAAACTTATTTTGGGTCACTACCTGTGAACGTTACTTCATATTAAAGCTTGTTTTTAGTACTTCCTTTGAACAGAATATACAATTCAGCTAAAAATTAATGAAATGAATACTTTTGTGAATCCAAAGTAGACAGGGAAAGGAATGTTAATTAATTGTAAGTTTTATGAACCGTTAAAGTTAATAAAATGACATATCATTCAATTGTCACAAAAACATCAGGCTAGCATCTTTCATGTCTTGTAGAGAGAAGAAAAATGGGAAATGGGAAATCTATTTAGTGTGAATTGTTGGAGCAAATATTAACTTTAAATTGTAAGTTGGAAATATGTATCAGTGTTGTAAAATGTATTACAGTAAGTTTTATAAATATAGATTCCCCTTGGAAATGTAAAGTAAATTTCACCACCTCCTTTAAAATAATGGATAGCATGAAGAAAAAAACAAATAAATTTTGGGTCTGCGATGTAAATCATCTGATTGGACATAAAAGTACAATTAGTACTATATATATATATATATATATATATATATATATT
>MJUU01046755.1:0-33621 GCA_002080025.1 Modiolus philippinarum | reverse complement strand
AAAAAAAATGAAATTAATCATTTAGGCTTGAGTCATCTGCCTGTAATGTATTTTTCTATCAAACCAAAGCCAAAGTCTAAGTCTAAGTCTTTTAATATTAAATATTAATTTTTTGATGATTCCAGTGGGATTCGAACCCCCTCTGTCAAGGTACTAAGGGTTGAGAGTCTGCTGCGCTAACCACTACACCACCAAATCCATGTTCAAATTTCTGTTAATTAATATACTTAACTCTCATATTACGTGTCAAAATAAATTTGCAGCTCACTCTATTTTAAATCCCTTTGGTCTCCGAAAGAGATGGCGTGGGCAGTGTAATCTGTTTGTAATATCTGTGCATTCGAAGAACAGCCAAATCCCTCGGTGGGAAGGCAATCTCGATATTCATTTCTCTAATTCTAACCCCGTTGGGTTCCTACGATAGACCGTTATATTTTAATTTTTAGGCCCTGCATTAGCGTAAATATTCGCAAATCCGGGGAGATGAACAAGTTTCCACGTTGACTGAATTTATAGACAGTTTATATATATATATATATATAAAAGTAAACTTGAAGATTAAAATAAATAATTATGCAATCCTAATGTTAGAAATGAAATGCAATATTAGGTTGACCTTTAAAAAAATTATTTTTAGGCGTTAACGTATTATTTGTTAGATGTACAATATAAAGCGAAATTGCATATGCTGTATTAATGATTAAATGAAATATAGATTTCTAAAATACTTGTAAGAAAATGAATTGAGAGGAAGTTTGGTTTGGGAGAAAATAATACTACTCGCTGCACCAAATTCAATATATTTTTCTCAGTGACGTTTTCTGTATTAAGAGAAATTTATCAAAGATTCTTACTTGCAATTTCCTAAAATTTTTATGTTATGTCATCTGTTTTCATTTTATCTTATTGATCCTTACAAAATGAAGTTCTATTCTTTCCAGTAGATCATTTAGACAATATTTAAAAAAAAAATATGAGAGCTTAATTTGGAACATACAACATAACGCGCCAATTAAAACGCAACTTCAATTTGAAACTTTAGACTTGAACTAAATTTGGTAAATTTGCTGAAATTTTCAACAACTAATCAAAAGTATATTACTGCTTGAAAAATAATACTAATTATTTCAATGAATTTCGCTCTAACCTGTGCTATATGATCAACGTTCATTTTTACAGTCATCATGGTAATTTAATAATGAATAACAAAAAATAAAAGCGTTGTTCCATTGCATGGTTCTATCATGGATTTGTAGAGACATTGTCTAATGTGCATTTACTAAATATCCTGTTGTTGTTTTATTCAAAAGATAATTTTACGTGTAGACAGTGATGTCGACCTCTTATATATATTAATTACAATTCAAATTTTCAATTACTTCTAATAGGCAAGTTATTCCTCTAAAATTCAACATATTGGGCACTATCGAGCCTGAATATCTTTAAACAGTGTTATTGTTCGATTAAAAAAAAAACAAAAACAAAAACAAAACAAATAAAAACAAAACAAAAACAAACAACAAAAAAAAACAACAAAAAAAAAAAAAAAAAAAAAAAAAAAAAAAACAAAACAAAACAAAACAAAAACAAAAAAAAAACTAACAAACAAAAAAACAAAAAAAACCGGATGTTGTGATATGTTTTCGTATTGCTTTCGATTTTTTGGAAAATTTGCCGTAGTTTTACTTTATGATGTCAAATTCATATTAATTGTTACAATGATAGCAAACCTATATGGAGAAGCGACCTATTGATCACAGAGGAGGGGAATATATAATAGTTACAGAAAAGTGGAAGGAAGGTTAATTAAAATCTTTGTTGTCAATATGTACTATTATATTTACCAAAGCATTTTAAAGTCATACATTTGTTGAAAAAAAAACTTACCTAATAATACTGAGATCACAAGCACAGTCACAGTTAAGAGGTTTTTCATTGTGGAAGCCTTAGAATAAATAAAGAATGAATAAAATATAAGTACCTAAAGTTTAACAGTACAATTAAAAATGAAAGAAAAACATATCATCGTACTTTTTCCCTCAATTAAATATTAAAAATTTTCTTTAATTTTGAAAATAATGAATAAAACACGATTAGTTTTGTAATTTTTGAGTTTTGAAATAAATTTAAGTATTCAATAAATAATTTTTAATACAGATGAAGTTTTGTTACATTATAACCTATATTCACATTTTGAAATAAAATAGACAATTTTTAAACATAATAACAATCTTTAATTATTTTTACCTATATATGTTAGGAAAAATACTGTATAACCAAAGACTGCACAGAGCGTTGTCGCCGAAATGACTGCATTCTAATATTACACTACTCCTTATATTCCGAATTCGACGCTAACATGTATGTTTGTTCTTAACAAAGCGTAAACATCTTAAGCACGGTTAGAACCAAATTATACAGCTGTTACCTACAATATTATAATGAAAGAAAGATTTCCTCTTGATGATTAGTTGAAAGTATTGCAAGCCCATGTAATTATAATATTTTTATGTACATATGAAGTGCAACATATCCGAATAAAGATGTAAAGTTCATCTAATGTTTGAACAATTTACTATGGTTTTGTATTTCATTGGTTGGTATATGTATACTCCGTATGAATATATTTGATATTATTATACTCTGCGCAATTACTTCAAATATCCATTTCTTCCATTTGACAAGCGGAAAAGATGTTTGTCAAATAACAGAACAATAAATTAATGTTTAGGTGACATTACCTAAGTATTCTTTCACTTCAACATTCAAACATAATAAACAATGAAGGGTGTTAAATAAATGTACGTGAATCAAAGTCTCTACAAAAAAAAATGGATAAAGAGAAAAGGAACAACGCTTTTATTGTTGTTCTTCATATTGAAGTCACCATGAGGTGCTTTTTTCATGTATCGGCAGGAAGAATCCAATTCCTAATAAGCCATTTACAAAATCGTGGTGTTAAGATATATTTTACGAAAGGATATGGAGTAAATAAACATGAGACCATAACACATGTTAACTCCAACTGCAATAATTTTAATGAGCTGTATGGCCATTTAGGAAATGAATTCCTTATCAGGAGCACTAGAACCCAAGCAAAGGAAATCCATAATTTAAAAAAATGTTTATAATGCATAAAACCGAACGGTATCCGAATAATCAGTAATATCAAATAGAGGTAAGGACAAAACTGCGATTGAGGGAGTTAATCCTTGGGTTTTAGAATTTACATAAATTTAGATATAATAGTAATTGAACAAAGTGTACACATGAGATATAATCTCATTTATCGGTAATTTGTATGAGTTTCCTTTGATCTCACGAAGCAAATATTTCTCAGTATTTGCTACTGCCCGAATACGAAAAAATATTGGCAAAAAGCATCTTAGGCCACGCCTACTTTGCTAATCATAATCAATGAAACAAAAGAAATATACATCTACATAGAGACTCTTACCGGATCGTACAAATTCTTACACTAATCAATAGTAGTCAATTTCACGATTTGTTGAAAATTAACATTCATATCCAAAATTTGTTCTATTAAATGATTTAGTTAATTACCGATAAAAAGAATAATAGAGGGGCTCGTCCATTATTGTTCGCCAATATTTCTTGTATCAAAAACAAAACTTCCATTATTCTATATGTACAAGTACACTATATCTAAGAAAAATAAAGAGCATACATCTCTACCACGGGGAATGGTTTTACCAACTGCACACTGCAATAAAAGATATAGTTTTAAAATGGTAAAACAATATAGAAATTTGAACATATTTTTGAAACTTAAGATCTATTTGAAGAATAATTCATTTATTTTGAATTTCTATTATGGATCAGTCACGCCATGGCAATGCTCAAACAAGGTCCAGTTATGGTATATATCTTAAGCTTTTTTCTATTTTTCTCATGTCAGTAGTATATATTCCCTCCAGTCTAGGGATATAAGTGTATTACTATTCAAGAACCGTATTATGAAGTAAAGAAAATCGCTTTTGCTATCCAAGAATATAAAATCTATCCTTTTAGGTCGATGGTCATCCTACTGATGAAAGGTTGAAACGATTAAAATTCAAACTTTTAAATTAAAAATCATTTTCTGTAATACTTATCTAAAAAATTGTGCAGGTTTTTGTTTAAACCCCGTCATTGGACTCTTCAATCAACACTGTGATGCAATGGAAATGAAACTGTTATCAGCACAGAAATGCGGAAAAGGCTAGAGGTTAACATCAATGAACAGTCTTAAGTTTTCCAAATACTTTTTATATTTATTTAAGCATAATCGATAATATTGAAGGTATATTTAACTATTTGAAGAAAGTTCCTGACCGTTTAGTAGCCAATGAAATTGCGAGATTGCTCATTATTTCTTATTCCGTTCTCCGTTGCTCAGTATGTACAAGATAAGCACTAGCATTAGAAAATGTATAGATTTAAGATGATGAACAGATTCGGGTTAGATGCTTAGTTTGAAAGAATCAATTAGTTTATTTCTACCTCAAGAACTTTGATGAGAGATTACAAATGAGTTGTGGATTACTTAACGGACGAGCATCTATGTAACAGAATATTCAAAGTTTTTTTTATTTTTTGACTAAAGCAAGCACAATACGAATACAAATAATAGCAATGTAAAAAGAAACAAAATTTGCAATTCCAAGCAATAGTCGCTGTCTACCCCGACACTCAATTCGACAATTCAACATTGTCAAAATCTATGTAAAATCAATTTCCGTTGAAATCACACAAAATGTCCGCCATTTTGGTTTTATTTTTCGTTTTCAGTATCAAAATCTGCCTAAACTTTTCATTTTAATAGAAAAAAGTTGATTTTTTTATTGTTTTGAATTTGATTTTCCGATCCTTTCACTGTATTAGATACTTAAACAAAATCCGACAAATTTGTGCACAGCATTCCAGATAGAGCATTGAATGGTTAAATACTCCATAAGCCCATAAGACAACAAAATGCATATATTTTATATAGATAACACAATACCGTAGTTACTATAGATGATTGTGATTTGGCATCTGGATTTAACCTTAAGGTTAACATTTCGATGATATTAAGCCTCTTGCCTATAACTTCAACGGCAATGTTTGGAATCACGGCAATCATCTTAACAAGAATGATCCCATCCATTTAATTTCCATTCTTTGAAATTGGAATTCTTAGTTCTCTCTTTACCGATATATTTACATGTATATCATGTAACAACTTTTTATACTCTTAAGGTTGACATTTTCAATGCATTTAAAGGAAAGATTCTTTAACAAGTATATCGGGTACTTCCGATACCTTATGTGCTATAGCCCCAATGTACTGCTACAACTGCCAACGGGGAATAGTTTTAAGAGTTGAAGAAGTTAAGGTGTCTCAGTGGTATTATTCCGCCATTTTTGTCTTATAATTGTTTATTTAGGTTTCATTCATTAAGAAATTTAACAAAATAGTTATTTAAAATGAAAAGAAAGTTCAAATGTATTTAAAATTTATATTCCTAATCATTTTTATAACATTTTCATTACAAAAACGTGAGTAAAAACACACGAGCTTTAAATCTGTTGCTGGATTTACAGAACACAGAAATTATTCAAGGGAGATAATTTGATAAAATTTTTAACAAAAATATCACTAGAGAAATTACCATTTTGCAATTTTTCTCTCTTATTTCAAAGGTGACCCCTAATTTTTATTTTATATATGTAAACTACATAATGATAGTTAAACACATGCAAAGTATGAAAAAATTCTATAATAGATTTTTCAAACTATCCTCTCATATGATCATTTTCCCTATCATTTCTATGTAAAATCCTGAAATTTTCAATTTCAGATTTTGTGCTTAAATGCACGGTGACCCCTTAATTTTATTTTACATTTTGAACAATTATACAATTATGTTTCTACATAGAAAATTTTACAAAATTCTATAATAGGAAATTAATACCCTGCAGACACCTTAAATCGAATCCATGCATTTGATTTTAATCTCACAAGGTAATAAAAAAAACGGGCCGGTACTTTGCTAGAAAAAATATCTGGATGCTGGTTTAACTTCACTAATCAACTCATTGATAACTACCGAGACAAGACCGTTTAATCTGCATGCATTTATACGTAAAATATATCAAAACTAAAACTTAAGTAATACTTTATTTATGAATTCAATATCTTTTGTTGAATTAAGCCCTGTCTGGTTTTATTAAAACAAGGTATTCAGTCTTCTTGTCATTCCTGAAAAATGTTTTGGTCGCAACATTCCACGCTCCATGAATTCTTTATTAATACTTTGATATAACAAAAAATAAGAAACCAAAATTTTGAAAGTATGACCATGTTTCTTTAAAAAAGAATTCTTTCAAGAACATGCGCATCATAATTTGAATATATTTAGAGATCATACATCACCTATGCAGGGAGTTTTATATATAAATTTGAATCATTTGATAACATATATTATGTTATATTTACCTGTACAGCTAAAGAATACAATAATGTATAACCAAGTTATAACCAAGTTGTCTACGTAATCACTGAATTTTCATGTAACAATGTTCTTTATCATATGTAGGATGAGACATATACAGCGTTAACAACTTATGCATAGGTGCAGCCAAAGTATGCAGCTGGTTCATTTAACATTTCAATTAAAGTAAGATTTCCTATAATCAATTAAAATATTGCCAGTTTATGTAAAAGCTCATGTACATGTAAAATGCAGCATAAAGAAATGAAACATTAAAATTCATCCAGCTTCTTGGTACTTCATATGCTTGTATACATGTCTAGGATGATATTTATTTCGCTGAACTTGATTACTCTTTTTTGAGGGGCCAACTCCGACCTGCCGTTGGGTGTGGGGTTTTCTCACCGTTCATTGAAGATCTTATGGTGGCTTTGAGTTGTTATTACTCCCCTTTGGGTCGTTGTTTCTTTGACACATTCCCCGTTTCCCTTCTTTTTCCTATACTCCAGAAATAGATAATAGATATTAGAGCAGAATTCAATGATCAACAGAAGTAACTTTCTCTATATTATATTAGATTTTCTCAAATTCTTAGCGTTGGTTAAAATACGTATTATTTTTAATCCATACGTTGGTTAAATGTCTGCGTGATATGTCCCGCAACGTTTCATTTCATTCAAAAAGTCTATTGTTTTAAATATTTAAATATTTAAATAGTTAAATTAAAAAAGTCAAATATCTAAATAGTTAAATTTCTGATTTTTAACATGCGGGCTTAAATATTTAAATAGTTAAATTAAAAAAGTTAAATATCTAAATAGTTAAATTTCTGATTTTTAACATGCTGGCTTAAGCTCGCATGTTGAAAATTTAATTCCATGGAAGTACTTTTATTCGTAGACACCAATTTTCGTGGTTTTCATAAATATAACTTTTTCATGGGCACTTAAATTCGTGGTTTCCAATTTTGTGTAGTGAAACTCTGTGGAAACATGCATTTCGTTGGGAACTAAATTTCGTGGTTTCAGCGAACAACGAAATCCACGAAAATTGGAACCCCATGAACAATAGTACTTTCATAGTATCTCGAACTTGAGAAATATCGTAATCCCCGTATATATATGTATTTGGGAAACAATTCAGGTCAATGTCGTCTGATTAGTACTATGCGAACACCCCTTTACTATTGATTCAGTTATTACGTTTTTTATTTGATAGTTCTAGTGCAATAAATAGACTTTATTTCGTATCAGGGGATTATAATATGTGGACACGAAATTCAGAGGGAATGCTCGGTGTGGCGTTCTAAGCTAATTTAACTTAAGATAAAAATAAAAAGTTGAATAATTTATTCACAACAGTAGTCAAATAACGTATGGAAATAGACATCGTTCCCTAACATTTCTAATCATTATGTCCATATTTTCATTAATTGCTACTTATAAAGACCATAAAACCCGATATTTTTCCAATCGTGACACATTTAATAAAGGACGTCAATATAATAAGGATTTAGCATACAAAACACAATTCATTAGTCAAAATACCAAATTATTCCATTGAATTTGGATATTATTCATTACTGATATATTTGCCTTATACATTTTGCCAAAATTTAATATAAAAATAGAGATTCCTCATTGCGAATCAATTAATTAATTCAATATTACTCAATTAGAACTCCTCAGATAAAGTCAGATCTATAAAATATATATCTTTTGTATTTCATTTATGCCTTCGTAATGTTATAATATATAAAGAGAAGACAATCTAACCTGTGTCTTATTCATTTTGTTGTTCGGAGCGAATAAAATATGTTTCAAATTGAATAGAACATAAAAGTAGATTTTCACATACTCGACACTTTTGATTTTAGGCCATGGGCTGGAAAGATCCACGTGCATACCTTCACACTTATGAGCCCATCCAAATGACACCCGATAACTTCCCATTTTCAAATATAACATGTTGACTTCAGCGGTACCTGTAAGACATAGTGGAAAAGGTCACCATTTTTGGCCTACTTAAATGAAATTTTAAAAAGTTTTGTTTATCACAAAATTTTCGTTTTCAATTGCTTCAAAATATTGACTGATGGCAACAATTCATTTAAAATTGGCAATGTGACTCACGAGAATCCACGATAAACAGGCAATTAGAAAACATTTCCCGCCAAAACATGACGTCTGAATATTATGACGTTCAAATTTTTGTTTGAAACGTCATATATCTTTGTTTAAAATGTAACTTCCGGGTACAACTTTTGATCCCGGAAGTTCCAAAATTGTACGAGACTTACAGGCCTTATTGTATATTGTATACACAATCCTCATAAGTGACATTTCTATCTAAAAAGCCATAAGTCTTACCCCTAATATTTTTACATGATGTTAAAATGATTTCCAGCCCAAACTGTCACTTTGAAACGGACCAAGAACACAGATCTTCGAATATTTTCCCTTTTCGCCTCAGTTTTACATTTCCGTTTCCTCGACTAATATATGAGCAGTTTAATTTCATTAAAAGTGTAAATAAAATGAAACTATATAACAATTTCTTTAGCAAAACGTGCAAGCTATAGCAATTTATACTACTATGAATTTCCTACATCCATAAAACTTACTCCTACTCCAACAAATTTTCTCTACAATTAATATTTATAGATTTCATAACGAGAAAAAATTATATTGCTGGATATCAACTAGAGCTATTTAATTTCAAAACATAATAAACGAGCCTTTGGCGAGATTATTATATTTGAAATTACATAACGAGAGTTGAAATCCAGCGATATACAGTTTTTTTTCATGTTATTTAAAACTATTTCTTTTATGATTTTCCTAAATAAATCCAGTGATATTTAGTGCCGAGCTGCTTTTGACAACACCGTTACTAGGCTACGTTAATCACGGCCAGCGAGATTTCACAGCGATTCAATAGAAACGTTATGCGTGGTGTGCTATTACTAGTATCTCGACCAATGAAATTCCCGTGAAAGAGATGCAACTTGTTCATATCTAACTCCAGCTTCAAAGCTCGTTATGTACCACAAATAACTATTCGTGCAAGGAATCGGTAATAAAGATTAATCAAAAGATAATTTCTTATCTGTGTACGCATAGAAATCATAAGAATACGGAAAAGCTGCGTTTTATATAACCATGTTGCATTATACCATAATTGGGTGTTTTGAACTCAATATTTTTGTCCACAATTAATGAAAAATGAGAACTTTCAGGTTTTGGTTTTTTTTTTTCAAAAATCATGTCAAATCTAAAGTATATATATGCCGATATGCCAATTTATTCTTTTAAGCGATTGAAAGTTTTTTTTAGAAAAAGGAGTGTTTAATGTGACTCTTAATATCGAAAATCTCATCCCTTCATCAACAAATTTTCCCTAAAATTGAAATTTTTTGTCTATCTTCCAACAAGAAATAACCAGCACACTCAAACTCTGCAATGTAAAAATGTTGAATAAATTATATCAGGATTTGATATTCTAAAACACATTTGTAGGCTGACACTCAATTGTTTGTTCGAAATTGATGAAAATTCGAATTTTTAGCATTTCAGATTAGTCCAACATTTACTATTAAATCGTTATATGTAGTAAATCTGGAGGATATATCTACAGTAATGCCAATTTAATGTTCTGAGCGATACAGTGGTTGTCTGTTTAGAAAAAAAACCAAGAAGTGTTCAATGTAACTCTTATTCCCGAAAATTTTACCCTTACTTAAATAATGCTTAAAAATTCCAAAAAGTTTGCCCGTCTTTACAATTCATATGTACAAAACTTACTATTAATTTGCTGTCTTTCCAGAAGATGCATTATTTTTATCGGAAAATGAAATTAATAATAATTAATAATACCAAAATATGGTAAAATTTTATTTTTGGTGCGATATTCGTGAAAAATGGGAATTTTCGGCATTTTAGAATTTTACAAAGAAAAAAAATGTCAAACTATATTCATGGTGGCGATTATGAATAAGGCTTTCAACTGATACCAAAGTTTTGTTTATTTCATCCATCTATAGTAAATTAAGGGACTAAATAGTTAAAAATTTAGTGAAAACGAAAATATTAGAATTTTGAGTCATGTACAACAAAACCGAACAAATCCTCTCAATGTGTGCAGGTTATATTTATGTGAACATGTTTTACTTTCACGAGGGGATATAGAAGAACTGAAAAAAGTCGGTCTGGATCATAAGTGGGGGAGGGGAGTTGCATAGAACGTATTTGGTGTAATTTGTAACTCTGAATAGAGAAAATAAATGTTTAAGTAAATGTTGAAATTCAAAGTTAAGGTGAAGCCGAAACGCTTTCTTAACGATTTTAATTTTCTTATGAAATATAATGATTAACAGGTGTTATGTTGGTGAACTATCATCAACGAAAACCACTGAGATAAAAAAATCAGAAGCAGAGGTTATATTGATTTGTTCATCTTTATGCAAATGTCATCCATGTATACTTAAACTTATGTTAGACACTCGGATACTATAAGAAGTCATTATCATACTTAGAATGTGAAAGGTTTTATACAAAGTTTAACATTCGAATGATACATATCTTAATAATACGTTAAATATTTAATAAAAACTTGATAATTCTACTAGGATATCATTGATGGAAGACTACAAATTATTCTTCATGTAAAAATTTTGCCACAGGCTTGGGAAAGCACTAATTAAATACATGTATAAGCATAGAGAGAACATAATATTATATTGTTTCGCCAAATTGTATTTTTTATAATTAGTTACATTTTTTATCTGATTGCTTTTTCGTCGTAAATTATCACCATCAGTAACTACAGCGTGTTAACATGAGCATATATTATTTCCCATTTTAATGAAAGCTGAAACTATGCATGGTTTAGAATTCTACGCTGCAGTAGTGATTTACATGTACCTTTAATTCGGATGTATAGCTTACCTCTCAGATGTTAAAAAACATATCAATAAGCAGTTAGTGTTAGCCACTTTCTGTTGATTTTTATAGTAGGATAATTTCACTCCTCTTTTCCCACAAGTATGACAATAATAGAATAAAAAAGATAACAGGAAACATCTACAATGGCCGAAAAACATAGCCACATGCCACAAAGTGAAAAGGAACTGCACAAGAAAAAAACCCACAATAAAAATACAAAAGACAAACGTAACCAACGATAGGAACTCGGGATAGCCAGACTTGGTACCGGCACTAACAAAAGCCAGCGGTGGGGTTAAACCGGTTTATGGGTACCCAATCCTCCCCTTTATCTGTTCCGTTTCCCTATAGTATAATAAACATACGAATAAAACCCATACAGGTAGACTACTAACTCCATAATAGGTCGACTTAATGATAATAAAGTGGCTTTATTTTCTATAAAGGAGGAAGCACAAGATCGCTGCTAGAAGACAATATGTTTTTTTAAACATGCCGGTAGTGTGAAAATAACTGTCACGATTTGAATGCTCGTTACAACATGGGTATTCCAACGACACTAGTTTAACTGGGCGGAGGTTGATAACGGACGTTCACTTCCGGGCAAGAATGATAGCTGGTTATCTAGCCCAACTGATATTGACAATTACTTCCGACCATATCATCTTAACAAAGACGAATGTATCGCTACAAAACATTTTCATTTTTTATCATTTATTTGAAAACATTGTATCAATGCATGAAATTTATGGGCGCAGTCATTTTGATGTGGCATTGCTCGACATCTAGCAATGAACTCCGCTCAAACAGGTGCTAGGGACCGTCTTGAACTTACTATGAGGCATAAAGACAGATCTTTGTTGAGGGCCTTATGGTGACTTCAAGATGAAGCACAACAATAAAAGCGTTGTTTCATTGCTTAGTTTTATCATGTATTTGTAGAGACATTGTCTCATTTGCATTTACACCATATCCCTTAATTGTGAAGATGGTTTGGTAGTATTCCACCATTTTGACTTCACGTTTCATGCTTTGATGGGTATTTTTTTTTAATAAACTGTAGACAAATCATTAAAATCCTTCGCTGAAGGTAGTACTGCACATCATTCTTGCGCATCTAACGAAAACAAAATGGAATTCACTAACGAAAAATTTGCAAAATCTTTAAGATCACTGACAATAGACAAATATAATGAAATATTCCTCTTTTATTAGGAAACCATGCAGAATATTAAACCTTTTCAACAAACTACTGTTCTATTGAGGGGAGATAATTTGTACAGATAAAAGAAAAACAATCAGTTTTTTGCTATTTACACAAAATTAAGTTCGGTGAAAAAAAAATTTCTTGCAAATTGAAGGCAGTATATAAGCTAAGTATTCACCAAATTGGAAAAAACTCTCTGATGACTTAAATAAATAGGATTTTTGTTAAAATTCGAAAAATTTTTCTTAACATTTCAACAACAAAAAAAAAAAAAAAAAAACATTTTTACATGACAGATTTTAGGATAATATGGCCGCTGTCCCAAAGTTTTTATTCTATTTTTTGTATTTCTAATATATAACAAAGTATAAATAATGAAAATATCAGAAAATTCTATCTGACAGTTTTAGACTGAGCTTCAGAAAAATGAAATAGAATTAGGGGTCACGGGACATATAAACTCACAATCTTTCACCGAAAATGGGGATTTTTTTTTTGTTGAAGTGTTAAGGAAAATTTTCATTTTTAAGGAAAATTTTCATTTAAAAAAATATTCAAGTTACAACCATGAAAATTTTGATTTTCTTTGCTTTTACCCCTAAACCACCTTAACGAAAGTCATTTTTTAAAAATTGAAAATCGAAAGAATACCACACCATATAGTTTCTTACGTCGTACTTATGAACTGGCGTCGTACTTTTGATTTTTACTTAAAGTGCAGTATTTAACGACCGGTCTGAAATATCATCTAACCTAAAGTTGAAGAAAAGTGGTGCATTAGTTATAAATACTTTCAATTAAAAAAGTTTTACAAGTTTGGCTACAGATTAATCATTAAACGAAATTGCAACTTTTTACGCCTTGTTTAACTTTAACATGTAAAATATTAAACATATTATTTGTAACTGGTGGTACTTGTATCAGTTAAGCTGTACTTTTCAGAAAGTACACTTGCATGGCATTTAGTATGCAGTGAAGATACGTGGACGTGGCGCTGTTCGACATCTACCATGTGACTTAAACTCAAATCGTTGCTAGAAGCTGTCTTAAACTTACCATGAGGTAGGAGTGTTTGTTGTTTGTTGAAGGCCTAATTGTGACATGAAGATGAAGATCTTCAGTAAAAGCGTTGTTCGATTTGCTGAAACTTACAATGTATTTATAGGGATTTTGTCCCATGTACATTTACTCCATATCCCTTTTCTTGTTTATTTTAAAATATCAACAAAATTGTATCTAAAATTCTCTCTCTCTCTCTCTCTCTCTCTCTCTCTCTCTCTCTCTCTCTCTCTCTCTATCAATGGGTATTCGTGTCATTGGAGGTCTATTTTAGCGCGTAAATATAATTTGCGCACAATTGTCTTCCGTTTGCTCGTAAATATTAACAGTCTGCGCACAAACTTGCACTTTTTGTGCGTCATTAATGTACACTTACATATACATAGTATAGATGTATATAAACTTTAATATACTATTTTTACGCGCGAATTTTTCATATTTCCACGCAATCATTCAAAAGGAATTAACTCTGCATCATTGATCATTGGTATTTTGCATAGTTCCGAATAGACACAACAAAAATGGCGACTGGCAATACGTTTAAACGAGGCATATCTAATCCAAGCAACCAAATTCTAACCACCTTCTGTTTTGAACACTTTTTTTGGACCAGTTACACTGACAAGTGGATATTTGTCGACTTCTTAGGCAAATTTTGCAAAAATACTGTATTGATCTTTATTTGGCTTTCATTTTTTGTTTGTAAACTTCATATTATTTCAGATATATAAAGAATTATTTTGAACAGTATCTCCTTCTACTGTAAATTCGCCAGAATATGACGTTTAATTGTTGCCAATGAAAATCGGTGTTTCGACCCTTATTCATTTTTCCCAGCGGCGGGTCTCAACAGTGATATCCGCTTTTGTACGATTCTGATGTTTTTTATATACATAATTTGGATCATGCACCAGTTTTTGCACTTACATTAATCTATACCAAACTATATAAACGTCTTAATTGTATAATTATGTATTCTATTATTTTTAATGAATAAACGAGCTGTTATACTTTTGTCCATTTGTTTTAATTGATTTAAAATATTTTTAATTGGGTAATTTTGCAATTGGGCGAATTTGTATTTCAGTTAGGCGGAAATAGCTTTTCAATTGGGCAGAAAATAATATTTGCAATTGTAGGATTTAATTTTTTTTCAGGTAGGCGGATTCGGTGTGATATGCCTGTGAAAATATTGAATGAAACAATTGTTTAAAAACCAAATGCACTCTGCAAGGCAGAATAGTGTATCATTGTGGTTATATCCATGCCCAGTTTCATATGATTTTTTTCAGGAATTTGATACTTTTGCAGTTTTACGTATATTTCTTCAGAAATGAAGTTCAAAAATTATCAAATGAAGGGGACATATCTTTACTACACCTTATATGCAATGAAAAAATTGTCTATTTCAGTCATTGTTTTGTTTTCCCTTTTTGACACTTAACCGAGTGAAGGGTGAACTTCGTTCAGATTTCAAAATAGAAGATTGTAGTCATACCAGAAAAAAAGCCAAAGAGTACACGGGACAATAAACAAAATGACCAAAAGCAAAGCATGTCGATGATGAGTCTCAACTCTGAAATACTGGGTAGTGACCAAGAAAATGTTTTTGATAATTTTTTCTCTTCTTTTTTAAATTTACTTTATTTCAATTGCCGTTTTACTTGTAAAGCCTCTCCGCCCAATTGCTAAAAAAAATTGAAAATCTGCCCAATTGAAATGCGTCCTTTAGTTGGTAATTTATCTTAAAATAGATAGTAGTTTTCCCTGCACTTGCTTAAAAAATTAGAATTAGAGTCCTTGCACTGGATATGACTCGTTTCTTTTAAACATGGCGGAGCAATTTAGGACAACGTGCGCATATTCGCAAAAGAGTTAAATATTGGCATGTTCTTTAAACTCGCGCAGCTGTTAATTAAGACGGTTGTATATTATTTATTCTACCTGCGCGCAATTAAAAATTATTTGCGCGCGATATTAAATTTATCTACATGCTATTTTGTTCAGCTGCTCAAATAAACAATTATACATTATTATTATTGCACGTTATATATTCAATTTACGCGTCATTACGAAGTATTTGCGCGCTATTTATTTGCATTAACGCGTAAACGTTAAATATTTGCTCGCCTTTTTAAATTTACCTACTTGGTATTTTAACTCGTGAAGCTGCTCATATAGACAATTCTATAGTATGAGGAAGGTGCACTTTAAATTATACTTATGCCCACAAACACTTGTTTAAAAAAAAACAAACAAACAAAAAACAAACAAACAAAAAACAAAAACAAAAACAAAAAATGGCAGCTCCCTCTGAGAGGGACTGTTCATGACAATTTTATGAAACAAGTATCTCAAGAAGGCAAACAACCACCAAAGCTAAAAACATGCAAGGATAATTATCAGAATCAAACATTAAAAACACAGCAAGGCAGAAACAATAAAATAATAAACAAGAATTCCACAAAACCTAAAACACAAAAATCAGTGGAAGTAGCACCAGTTGTTCCAGGGAGGCATGATGTACTCCACACAAGACCTTGGTGCAAGACAAGTCTAGTAAATCCTTCTTGTTTTTTTTTATTGGGGGGTGTTTCAGAAGTTGATTTTGAAAGGGAAATGATACTTTCTGATTACATTGGTGGATACTAAAACCCACATTTGTTAGAACACGCACACGCACATAAAAAAGTCATAATGCATAAAGTCGGTTGCGAATTTAGACTGGGCCTGAATGGGGTATAAGAGAAAAGGGATTGGCCTTTTTAGCCAGCGGGAAACTGGATCATGGTGAATAAGTGCACGTTGAATCCATCGTGAAGCACGAAAAACTCAGAACTCTTTAAAAGCAATGAAAGTGATGCACACACAATGAACTGTTATCCCTGTAAAATTTATGCTTCTTTGACAGTTTTGTCTGGTTTTGCGTTTTTGGCCTATTATAAGAGAAAATGGACTCTGATTGAGAAATATTGAGAAAATACAATGCTACTTTATGTTTTCCATCATTATACAAATTTCAAAGACTCAATGAAAACTTTTCATTTTTTCATGTTTTTCGGTCCTTTTCACTACTCGTTACTAGCTTTTTAAATTAAAATACACACCTCAGATTAAATGCATGTAAATGCATAGCAAAAATACTTTTACATACTGGTGTAGTTTTACAGACGAGTGAATTTACATACTGGTGTAAATCTTGTGCATGTAAATGGGGCTCAAGACCCCAATGAGTGTTAATTGTATATTTTTTATTTAATTTTATAGAATTTTTTCAAACGCTGTTTCCGTTTATTGTTGAATCAAAATATTATTACGATCAGTTGAGATTTCATTTGATCAAGTGACAATTAATCTCAACAAAAAACGGTTGTAAATAATTAATTTAAATGACTATATACCGAAGTTACTGTAAATTTAAATTCTGCATATGCGCATTTCGACAACTTATGTCTCTTTAGTGCAGATAAAATCTAAACTTTTGGAATACCATAAACTCAAAAATGTTTAAAAACTGACAGAGAACAAATATGATAGTATTTTAAATATGATAGTATTTTAAAAAGTAGATGTATTGGTTAATTTCCTAATACAGTAGTACATGTAGGTGCTTAAGATTTGATATTTTCCTAAAACTATCGTATTTTCTAAATTCGCGTTAACGTTTTTGGTTTGAGAGTTCCAGAAAAATTTCTCATTTCCGGTAGCGAAAATTTCAAGGGACCAACACTCCTACCATAGGAGCGAGCTTCGCTTATTGCACGCTTTTTATTCTATTTACGCATAATAACGAATTATTTGCGATCTATTTATTTTCATTAACAGTATTGAACCTTAAGACGAAACGCGTCAGTTAATCTTAAAGATCCACTCCGTCCGCGATCACACTCAGCAGATTAGTAACTGTACGGATATAATTTATCACGTGTGTAGCACGCGGCATCATAATCTTTTTACGTTTATTCACTAAATAACTATCTATAAGTCAGTTTGATGGCAATTTTAAGACCAAAGCGAATATACCAAAAGCAGACTTGACAAGAACAGACTTGGTAAGGACAGACTTTGGTAGAACGTTCATGGCTGGAACAGAATTGCGTAGAACAGGCATGGTTAGAACAGACATACGTAGAACGATCATGGCTAAAACAGTCTGACGTCACAGTCTTGGATAGAATAGAACGGTCATGATTCTATTACCAGAGCAGACCAGCCACAGTCACATCACATTCTTCATCAACCGTAGACAATACATCCTGTGAGCCTAGTGGCTCTCGGGCTGATACCACGACCTTTGAATGAAAAAGGTGTGATATGAAAAATTACATGAAATGAAATATAGATATTCCATTTGTTAGTATTTTATTGATATGTTTTTCATAATAAAATTGTGCGTGATTAAATATTAGACTTGAAAACTTTTTTAAAGATGACATATTGTAATCCTTAGATATTGTACTTTCAAACTCATGATTTAACCCTATATTCAAAGTATTTTACATAAAAAAGGGGAGAAAATTCTTGAAGAAATAAAAAATTGCAGACAATTACTATCATGTTTAAGCTATCACATGTTGGTTTATATGGATCGAATAAAGGTTTTGATTAAAATAGGTAGCATAATAATTGTAAACTATTAAAAGCTTAAGTTGTTTCTAATGAAAAAATAACTAAATACCGAAGTCACTGTGAATTTACTTTCTGCATATGCGCATTTCGACAACTTATGCCTTATCAGTGCATATAAAATCTAAACGTTTGGAAGACCATAAACTCAAAGATGTTTAAATACTGACAGAGAACAAATAACCAAAGTGATCTAAATTTAAAGCCAAAATCAGCTAAGGACAGAGCTTTGCATGAGGGAGATACTCCTTAGTTTTCAATAAAATTTACAAAATTTTAGATATTTGAAGGTTTAAAAAATAATCGGCTTTCGGGTCAGCACCGAAGTACTGACTACTGGGCTGGTGAATACCCTCGGGGACTAACAGTACACCAGCAGTGGCATCGACCCAGTGGTAACAAATAACTAAATACCGAAGTCACTGTGAAAACGACCTTTTGTTCTTTAAATTGATCAGGTGGAAATTGCTACCTGTTGATATTAGAAGAATACCTGCTGATAGCCCTGCCCTATAGATTTATAATATTTATATATTATGGAGCGTGTTAAACCTGTGAAATGTAAATGATAAGTAAGTACTGTAGTCATTCGTACAATTGGTGTAAGCCATCGGATAATTACCTTAGAACACATATGTATTTAATAACGATGTAAAAACAATTTTAAATGTAAATCATAGTATCCTCATCGACGCAGTATGCCAGCATTATAAGGCAAAATGTTTTTTTCTAGTTTACAAAATGCTGAGGACAATCGGCTGCGGTAGTTTAGGATCGACGAGTTTATTGCACTGTCTGTATACGCTCCTAGGGATAATAAAGCTAACGAAAGATAACAAAAAAATATTTACATTTACCATTTATCAATTGAAATTAATGGACAGTTTAGGAAATTAAATATCAAATTCTCCTTATGAAGTATTTATACTAGCAAATGAAATTCAAAGCCAAAGAATCCTATTAAGACATTTGAAGAACTTTAAATCTTAATTTAGATATGTTGCACTTCACAATTACATTGGCTTATAACACAGTCAATTAATTATTCAAATAAAATCTTACTTCATTCGAAAAACTGTGTACAACAGCTGATATTTTGGCTGTAACTAAGGTAATATGTTAACGCGTTGTTATGCAGCAACATACATTCATTCCGCATATAAAACAAAGAACATTGTTGCATTACAATGCAAATCATTCCGGCGACAACGTTTTGTGAGTTGTTGTTTATAAAGTCCTTTCTTGTTTAAATATATATAAAATAAATATAACTCAATGTACTTTCTCTAATGATATGTCAGGTTTAAACAGGTTATGACCCGTTAGATTGATTTTTCTTATTCAACCTTTGTCAAAATTCTCGGTAAGCCTCGTAAATAAAATTTTTAAATTTAGCTCTACTGGATGAATACAAAATACCGAAGTTACTGTTAATTTATTTTCTGCATATGCGCATTTCGACAACTTATGTCTCATCAGTGCAGATAAAACCAAACATTTGGAAGTCCAATCACCAAAAACGTGTAAAAGCTGATGGAGAACAAATAACCAAAAGGATCTAAATAGAAAAGCCAAAGTTCATCTAAGGACAGAGCTGTGGATGAGGGAGATACTCCTTAGTTTTAAACGAAATTTTGTAAATTTTAGATATTGCAAGGTTCAATAAAATCGGTTTTCGGGTCAGCACCGAAGTACTGACTACTGGGTTTATGAATACCCTCGGGGACTAACAGTCCACCAGCAGAGGCATCGGTCCAGTGGTAATAAATACAAAATACCGAAGTTACTGTTAATTTATTTTCTGCATATGCGCATTTCGACAACTTATGTCTCATCAGTTCAGATAAAACCAAACATTTGGAAGTCCAATCACCAAAAACGTGTAAAAGCTGATGGAGAACAAATAACATATGGAAATGAATGGGATTTTGTGGTGTAATCTATATTTATACATTTCAATTGCCAACCAAACTTCATTTCCAACTTGAATATATTATGCTGGCAAATTCCGGGTGGTAAACAGGTAAATGCAGAAATCGGGCAATAGAAATCATGTTACATCCATCATTATGATCGTGCTCATAATTTAGTTCTTTTCATCTTCAAATATGTACGAGACATTGTTTTTAATTGTAGCTATAAACTTTTATGTTTTTACTTCATCAAATACGTATATTAAAATAAACGGTTGGGAATAATCCCAATTGGGATAATATTGCTCAAACCGGTGCTAGGGGCCGTCTTGAACTTGTTATGAGGTATGACTAAAGCTCATTGTTGAAGGCCTCACGGTGACTTCAAGATGAAGAACAACAATAAAAGAGTTGTTCCATTGCTTAGTATTATCATGTAGTTGTAGAGACTTTGTCTCATTTAAGAAATAATTAAATTCATGGGCGCTGGTGGTTTGTTGGAGATTTACATTTGGGTGGCCATTATTTTCGCTAATATTTTACCCAGAGCGTAGCGAGGGGTAAAAAAACGAAAATAATGGACACCCATATGTAAATCGACTAAAAACCACCGGCGAGCATGAATTTTTTCGATTCTAATATGACATTTCATGATCTGAGCGGACCTATAGTGTACACGGTAACGACAGCCATTACTTCAGATTTACTGACGTTTTTGTGCTCAAAACATATTGTGACGTCGTTAATTTCAGCGTGAAGATTGTTGTGAAGATTGGAGATTTTCATATGGCTAGTCGCCATGGTTTCCATTGTTCCCATATTAGAATTGCATTTATTTCATATCCCTTCATTGTTAATTCGGGTTGGTAGGATTGGTTCTTCAACATTAAGGTAGTCTGCATGTGTCAAGTAATGACATAAACTTGTTTAAAATTCACACCAAACGAGATATTCCATGCCTAATTTTGCAATCAAATCTCTGAAGTTTTTGAAATGACCACCGTTGCCACTGAAACGGAAAAGACGTTAACTGAAGAAACAACGCATATTAAATGAATGAGTTTCACAGACACGGCAACTTATTACTCACAGTTTGACATTAAATAGAACCTAGAATGATAGAAGGTGCTCCGAAAGGAAAGGTATATTCTACTTCAGATACGGCATCCATCACATTGTCGTTTAGAATGTGAAATCCGAGTGGATGGAAAGTAAAAGTAAAAATTTCTGTTCTCATTTGTGAAACCGACAGAACATATATATCTATAATGTGATAAATGTTGCTGTCAAATATTGTGAGAACACTGATTTGCGTGAATTTAATTAGAATCATTTCGATGCAAAACGATACTTTTCACTAGGAGATTTCTCACCAGCATTTCTTCTTAAGACTTTGAACGAAGAAACACATTAATTAAATTCCCAGAATAATACTTCCGGAGCACCTGATATCACTCTGTTGTTTGAGTGTTCACACTGTTAGTGCTTAAGTTTTTTGTGTTGTATTTGTAGTGTTTGTTTGGGTTTGTGGGCATGTATTGTCTTTGGTTTTCCGTCTCTGGTGTTCTTGCTTTTGCCTTGTCTCTGGACATTGATCTATGTAATCTTGTGCTTTGTTCCTTCGGTTTTCTTCTGCCGTTGTAGTAGGTTTCATCTGGTATCTTGCTGATTATTGAAATATTTTTCTCATTTATATCTACTTATTTCTCGTGGCCTCAGTAAAATACACTCTGCTTCATTCACCAGATGTTATTACTTAAAGTGTTTTAATGTAGAAAGTCTAATACAGTAATCTGTTTTTGTAATTTAATTAATAGATGCGTAATTAATGTAGCTCTGTCTTCAGTTTTCTTTCATGTGTGGTACTCATGCAATGTCTTTGATTCATGGTTTTTCCGATATAACCATCGACCTTAGATATTTCGATTTAGATAATAAAATACCGAAGTTACTCTTAATTTATTTTCTGCATATGCGCATTCGATTCTCACTCTATTATACATCTAAAATGCTGGACACCCTCTGTATATTACACATTTATAATTCGCTAGAGATAATTTTTATCTCGGTATATCGTCGATGAAAGATTAATATCATTAACACATGCTATAGCTCATTTTATCTTATTTTACTTGGATTTTTAATTTTCGAATTCTCCCTCTCATTATTCTTAGTATTTATTTGCCAATGTATGCATATCAAATGTAATTTTGTTATCTTGCTTTAATTATAGGTTAGGTGCCAGATATAGTCTGATTATATACTATTTCTATTTATTATAATATTATCATTATTATACGTATCACCGACGCTCAATGTAGTTCGTTTGTCCATTGCGTATTTCAGTGTATCTATACCAAAAATGGCGGATATTGTTTGCCCTCTGTCCGTGTATACTACAACAGCTAGCTATTTGAAAATAGTATTTAACTTTTTCAAAATGTTTGATTTGATATCAACAGAAAAGACATAAGTTGTCAAAAAGACCATCTGCATATACTAAATATACAATAACTACGGTATACTTGGTTATTCAAGTATAACAAAGATGTCAAAAGTAGTATCTATCTCATATATCAACAGAGCGAAATTACTGTGTTAAAAACTTATACATCAATGGTAAGTTCAGTCACTGTTGCAATTGTCACTACAGAAGTTTAATGGTCGTCACCGCGATTTGACAGACCGTTACAATGTTTCTATTTCACAAATGAGAATATACATGTTTGGGTAAATCCAGAGTGTATTACTTTCTGACTAACACCGACTGTGAAAAAACCGGACTTTCCCTTGGCAGTGTGACGGGTGCCACGCGTGGAGGAGATCATGTTCACCCTTCCGGAATACCTAATGATACCTCAGTTTTTGGACGGTTCACACTGCTAGTGCTTTTGTTATGTGGCGTTCTTGTTCATTTGTGTTTATTTGTTTTCTCTTTGTCATACTGTCTCAATTCGTATTGGATATGAATTGCCGTAATTTTGGATTTATGATTTTCGAATTTCTCATTTCCTCGCTCTTGCTTCGGTATTCGTTCGCCGATGAAGATTTCCCCCTAGATTTCATATATACCTTAAATGCAAGACAGGATTAGTCCCTATTTCAAAAGAGGCTAGATATAAATTGTATGTATATTGTTTTGAGGTTACTAAAGAGTGATAAAGTTTATTTGTATCTCATTTCAATCACTGTGACTATTGTCACCGAAAAAGGTATTATTGTCGTTATCCCGATTTGACTGATCGTTACAATGTGTCTGTATCACAATGATTGATATATCCAAATAGATCCTGAGATATAACTAGATTGACACATACCGAAATTAAACCCGACTTTTCACTTATATTGTGACATTTGTCACATGTGAAGCTGGTCATGTTTACCCATTCCAGAGCACCCGATGACGCTTCTGAATTGTAGGGGTTTCACTGTTTTTGCTTTTATGGCGTTTATATTATGGTTTTTTCTTCGTCGTATACGTTCTCTGTCTGATTGTATTCCCTTTTGCTATGTCTTTATGAATGTGTGATTTTGGCTCTTGCTTCGGTTTTTATTTGGAATTTTTTTTGCACACATCCACTGACACTAGATACAGTTGTTTTAACTTATTTTATTAAACGTAAATATGTCATTGAATTATTTTTAATTCATTCGATATATTTTGTTTGTCTGACATTTTCTTTGAATTTCATTCCTTGTCAGAATCTCAAATAAAACGGAGATTATGAGATAGATTTCATGTTTTCACGGATTTCACATTACCCTAGATTGACTCACTGATAGCTTGACAAAATGTCGCATGTGGAGAAGGACATGCTAACCATTTACTTCTGCTTATTATGGGATTTCCAATATAAGTGCCTTAGTTCTGATTTGTTATATTACATGTCCTTTGTTTTTTTTTATTTTTAACAACACCGGTTGTTTCTTTGGTATTTTCATGCCGTTTTTCCAATACGTACCACAAACACAAGGTATTGTTTGTTTAATCGCTTTTAATATACAATGTAATGAATCCCTTTGGTAGTTGACAAATTGATTGCGATATATACTGAGTGCCAATGAAAACACAACACTTAATTTTTTAGCTATTTTTTTCGCACAAATATCAATTTTCAACAAATGTAACTGCCAATTTACTTGTCATTACACAGGCTTTAAAAAAGTTTTCTTGATGACTGATTTTTGAGACCACGCCACCCGCAGAACATGGCATCAAATGTACCAAAATTGGGTTTTAGCGCGAATTTATGCATGATTGGTTTCCTTTATGGTCCACTTTAAAGCTTAACCTCGTGGAAGCATTATCCCATCTTAAAGTTTTGAGACTAGTTTTCATTTAATCCATGAATGATAAGGACTTTAGACATTTCCTTGGTTGTCTTTCAAAATGGCTTGATATCCCATTAACAGACAATAATTAATGCTTATCTTCTGCGAATCATGAGGATTTAGTTTGAAATATTTTCAATTACTTTTGGAACCTTTTGAGACATTTGTGCAAATTTTCAAATCTTTTTGATGTTAAATATCAGGGGTCGATTTTTCATTGGCGCTCAGTATGTTTTCAGTTTGGAATGAAAATGGTAACTAAACACAAAATTTCATTAATTTACGATTTATTTAAATATCAAACCATACACGCTGATGTTTTTTTTTCAAGTACTGAGAGTTATGAAGCTGTTCTGCAATTCAAATCACGATAATATATTAAGAACAATCGAACACTGCAATTGTTTTTCCTCTTTCACTTGCTACGATTAATTTTGTAAAATTTGCATTGAAACTGATTGCCCCGATTCTTGACGTGCCCTCACCACTGATTGTCATAATGTCTTTCAAATCCTTGGCAAGTCGATGAATTTTTCCCGATTCCTCCCCACCAACATAAATATATCCAAGATGATCTACAATAATTTTCCGAATTGTCCCAGCTCCAGGAATCCTAGTCCGGTCGATCGTAGAATTTTGATCAATGCAAAAAATTGTGTCACCAATATTACTGACGTATAAATTGTTGTTATTCACAGCAATATATTTCACATCCTTGAAACCTCTTAGCCGAATCTTCCTTTCCACAATTCCACCATGGTTTAACACAAATATTTCATAGTATTCACCAACATATATGTGGCGTTTATCTGTCGCTATACCGTAAATTTTTGATTTTGTGGGAAGTTGGATACATCTTCCTGGCGTTAAGTCTTTACTGTTGATATACTGTATTGAACTGAGGCGAGGCAAAATAACTACATACTGGTTATCATCAGGTATTTCTGCTATGTCGCGTGGATTGTGTTTCATAGTTAAAGCACTAACGTACTGCCCACTAATATTGTACACCAGAACTTCTTGCCTGTCAGTGTAATTACATAGCAGTAATTTGTCATCATTGGTAGCAATCATTCCTAAAATATTGACGGTATCTGACGTTTTAAACGTTGATGCCAACTTGAAAGACGTTAAAGGCTTTCCTGCTTTTGGTACAATGCACTGTGCATATCTTTCCTTATTTTGTGTATGTTGAATCTGCATGGACTGTTTCGAAATAGATAAATTACCTAACGATGGAACTAAAATATTCTGATCTTTTGGTTCATCAAACTTCAACGTAGTTACCACGGTGCTTTTAATGATATTAGAAATCATATCATTTATATTTTCCAGTGCTGGTTTGAGATTGTGCGCTAAGAGAAAAGCTTGCTTATCAGTTCCGTGTTCTTTCGTGAACTGCAAAAGTTTAGACTTGGTAACTAAATTGTGGGCAATGTTTTCACATTTTTGCTCGATTTCATGGTGTTGTCTTACAGCTGCGGTTTGCTCGATTTGTAACACTGACAACAGTTCATTCCCATATTCATTGATTTGATCAGATGCTTTAATTTGTGCTTGCACAATTTTACTTTCAATAATATTACTTTCATTGTTTATATATGATATTTCCTTATTCATTTCATCCTCTAGGTATTTGAGCGTTTGATCAATGTTTTTCATTTCTCCGTCAAGATCCTCTAAAGACGATTTGCTACCATTTTGATAGGCGATGTCTAAGGAAATGACATCCTTACATGAACTGTGTTTATCAGAAAGGCATGCCTGACAAAAGACAGTGTCATGAGGTGGACAAAAGTACTCCACTGGAATCGTAGGATGTATGGTACAATACTTCTGTTTTGACAATTCCGTCTGTAGATCGAATTGAAAATTAATGTCAACCAAGTAATGATTTCCAATTGCCAGTTGTGATATATGATCTAATGAGCAATCGGAACAAATTATTTTATTGCAGTCTAGACACCAAATGACTCCAGATATTTCCTTGTTTTGTTGATGACATAGATCACACAAAACTTGTTCTGAAAATTAAAAGAAAATAAAAAAACCAAGGTTCATTGTTGAAGGCCTCATGGTGACTTCAAGATGAAGAACAACAATAAAAGCGTTGTTCCTTTGCTTGTTTTTTACCATGTATTTGTAGAGACTTTGTCTCATGTGCATTTACTCCATATCCTTTTATTCACCTTATACATATGCTAGGTTAAGAAAATTCCGTAAAACAATTTGAATTTATGTTTTAAAATGATTGGCTTTTGTATTTCGACTCATTATAGGCTTTTTTCAACTCTATATCTGACTTAAAGAGCTAATGGTTAATCTGTGGAAAAAACACTATTTTGTTGTTTTTTTTTAGCAAAAGCGGTTTAGTTTTTTATTTTGTGACTAAATCAATCTCCAATGCCTTGCAATTTTATTCTATTTTTTTCCTGATTTTCCGACAATCAATTTTTTAGCTTCAAAGCAGATTTTGACCAATTAAAAAAAAATTAAAAAAATCTATTTACACTGAATAAAATTCTTATCAAACCAAAAATAATATGATTAAAATATCTATAGTGTTTCTTGTTTGAGATACATTTCGCAATTTCAGTCGCTATTGAAATGTTTTATTAATAACAAAGAATAAAGCACCAAGGCATACTGGCTAGTCGCCAACAAATAATAAAATGTAAAAGTTGTTAATGTACTCATACAGCTCGACATTACTGAAGATCACAAAAAATAGCATGTCACTACTCTATGATTTGCACAAAGCTAGTGAATGCTGAACCGATCTCCGACGTCAGATTGACAACGAGTCGTTCTTTACGTATGTCTTTGTGCCTGATTTTTGAATTTGAGGTCTTGGTCAGTAATTGCCTCTAATTTAAATATACTAACTTTTAATTCAACCGACTTTAATCTATATCATTAAACAAAAAGTTATTCTGCCCTTTAAAAGATTTATGTGGAATTTTAAATCATGTTTTCTGTGGCTTCACAATTACTTCATATTGCACATTTTCCAACGCGTTTAATGCATTATCATTTATAAAGTAGTCTAGTTACAAACCATGCTCAATTGGCATATGTTGCTCAATGTCAACATTCATGTCCAGTGACGTCAGAGAGGATATGATATCAAGCTCATCTGCAATATATAAACATACAAATGAATGAATTCTGACGTAGGAGTTTTACTTTAAGGTAATTTTATTAAATGTTTGGAAATTTCTTTGCAATAAAAGTAAAATATTCTTTTGTGACCTTTTTCTATGCAAAAAATGTGTTGTTTTCAAATTCTGCAATGGATAAATAATGAGATTGAACTTTTGAAATTAAAAAATTATGGAAATATAATTAGGTTTTCCATAAAAATCAAATTCAATAATACTGATGCTCCGTTGTTAACTAGTATTACTTTTGTCATATGTCGCCCAAATCTCATTAAATTAGCTGTATTTCACTTGGAAATTTTGATACATTTTTAAAGGTACAAAGACTGATAATAAAATATTTGACACTAGAAAACTTGAATGAACAAATTTTTTGATTAAGTAAACCGAGCATAAAAACAAATTTTTTCTTCATTTTTTTCATTCCTTTTCTTAAAATTTTGGTGTTTTCCCAGTATTTTCATTTTAAATAATTGTTGTATAATTTCCCATTTTAATATTTTTTACTCTTGTATTACCTACATCTTATCTCCCTAAATGAACTGGACCTTAAAGAGACAACCGATACACCACCGGCATCATACCTGGACCTTTACCTTTACATTGCCATCTCTGACAAACCTAATGATTTCCACTTTCAATTGTTAACTTCCCATTTTTGATTGGTTTTATGCCTACAACTCCAGGATATATAATATAATGTGTACTGGATACTTTGCATGGGTTTTGTTCAATCACTGTTACTATTGTCACTCAAAAAAGTTTATGGTCGTCATCACGATTTGACTGATTGTAACAATGTGTATGTATCACAAATGAAGATGGACATATTTCAATAAATCCCGAGATATTACCAAATTGACACAAACCGAATTTGACATGATATCGGACTTTTCTCTTACAGTGTGACGGGTGTCACTTGTGAAGCAGGACTTGTGTACCCCTCCCGGAGCACCTGTTGACACTCATGTGGTTTATGGAATCAAACTGGTTGTGCTTTATTTTTTGTAGAGTTTATGTTATATTCTGTCTGTTTCGTCTTTGTCATTTATGTTCTCCGTCTGTATGCTATCTTTATATTGCCATGTATGATTTTTGCTCTTGCTTTGGTATTCATTAGGATTAACTTTATCAAATCATATAATATAAATTAAAATGTGATAGTATTTTTATCTTTCGAATATGGATCACGAATAGTTTGTTTCTACCATTATCATTGGTCAGAGAAAAATCTCCTGGAATACTAACATTGAGTCAGTGGAGTTGTGAAAGTAAGATCAATTTCAAGGGAGGATGGTGCACTAATGTCAATTTCTTTGGCATGCGCTATCCTTGAGATGAGTGATCTGATAGCTTGTTGGAAAATTTCTGTAGATTGGAATATGCTAGAATGGGCACATAGTTCAAGAATAATGCATTTCCTTTCTGCTGATGAAATGTTGAATCCTAAATTTTGATCTACAGAGTCCTGTTTTTTAATATTTTTTAACATCAATTCTTCATCTATATTGTCCCCGTTGACTTGACAAGAAGCTTCTATTACTCTAAGTCTTGCACCTAAAAGTAACAATATTTTATTTAAATTTTTTAATATAAATATAATTTTGACAAATTTTTACTTTTTTCAAGCAAGGCGATCAAAGGCTAGATTAGGAAAATTGCCTCGTTTGTCAAAATGCTGCGAAGTAATCTTTCAGAACTTATAAACTTATATAACCCTGCTGCGTGTACATTCATTACAAGTAAATATATACTCTTCATACTTTGAAGGGAATTTGACATTTATTTTGTTACGATAGCGTTTCTATTGGATCTTCAATAATGGAATCAATAGACACTAGTTTCCTTAAAAATACTTTTATCACTTAAGTAAAGAAATATGTGCTTGTCTTAACATTACCTATTTTGATGGCACTTTCCTCCATATCCGAACTAATATTTATTCGACATACTAGCTTGGTAAGGCTTTCTATTTTTTCTTCTAACTGAACTGTTTATAAAAAAATAATATATGTTAAATTAAGAATTTGTTCACCAGACACGACAACTAGAACATTAAATTCTTATATAAGCACATTTTCCCTTTTTATTTTATTTATGCTAAATATACACTAATTTCAATCGGGCAACACACATTCAGAGATAAACTATAAAACGGAAATAAAATAACTAAGATTTATTAAAGGAACAATAATCTTTGGTCCTTTTTATCCTAAAAGTTTTAAATGTATTTAAGATAGCAATCCAGAAAAAAAACACAAATATACTTATTCCTGAGTAGCTGATCGAAAGTCCAAATCTAATGGATGAAAATGATGCAGCAAAACAAAAAATTACCGTTTCCTATGCAGTATTGTAGTTAAAACTAAGACTAGAGTATTTAATTGGGTAGCTGATCAAAAGTCCAAAATCTAATGGATGAAAATGATGCAGCAAAACAAAAATTTACCGTTTCCTATGCAGTATTGTAGTTAAAACTAAGACTAGAGTATTTAATTGGGTAGCTGATCGAAAGTCCAAATCTAATGGATGAAAATGATGCAGCAAAACAAAAAAATTACCGTTTCCTATGCAGTATTGTAGTTAAAACTAAGACTAGAGTATTTAATTGGGTAGCTGATCGAAAGTCCAAATCTAATGGATGAAAATGATGCAGCAAAACAAAAATTTACCGTTTCCTATGCAGTATTGTAGTTAAAACTAAGAGTAGAGTATTTAATTGGGTAGCTGATCGAAAGTCCAAATCTAATGGATGAAAATGATGCAGCAAAACAAAAATTTACCGTTTCCTATGCAGTATTGTAGTTAAAGCTAAGACTAGAGTATTTAATTGGGTAGCTGATCGAAAGTCCAAATCTAATGGATGAAAATGATGCAGCAAAACAAAAAATTACCGTTTCCTATGCAGTATTGTAGTTAAAACTGAGACTAGAGTATTTAATTGGGATATGTTAGAAGTTTTAAACAGAATTTGTTCAACAGTACACCAAAATTCCAAATTCTACTACGTAATTTTATGAATTTGGTTCTAAAAAGCTTTTTTTTTTTTCATTTCCAAAATATAATGAAATGAATGTAGGGGCAAATTTTTTTGGTTTTACCATGTTCTTAACTGGTAAGTGTAGTTCATACCATTTCAAATTCTTGTAGTAAATACTTATTTCATTTATTTGTTGTCTGTGAGCCTTTTAATATCTTATAATTTTGACGCTTTAAGTGATTCATTTGAACTGGACAGACAAAAATTGTTTTAAATTAGCAACTGACATTTCAGAATTTAGTTGTTCAAACCGTAAATGACGGGGTAGTTAGTAACCTGGAAACGTTAGAAATTCTATATGGGTGCTATAGATCCCTAAAATTAGTCCTGGTGTCATGACATGGCTGAAACCTTGCTGTAATGAGCGTTAAACCATTAAAATAACCCTAACTTTACTTCTTGCTTTTTTGTAAACTTATTAGTCTGTTACTTAGGTAAGCTCGTTTGTTAATGCTTTGACAGAAAAGATTCAGATTCAGAATATATCTTAAATATATATTCTATGATTACTTCATATTCATCAATATGTTAATGGATATTGATAAAATGAACACAATAAGCAGTTGACAGGAAAGTCTCTGAAATGTTACAACAGCATTCATTTCAAAAATGAATATTAACGACACCCGTGTTTGTTACCACTGAACTATGCACAGCTGCACGATTAATTACAAAAACAGAAATCCTGCTGTTAGATATCCCCACTTTTAAAGGTTAGAAAACCCTGTATTGGGATACTATATAACATATATATATAGATATACATATATGTTACATTCTTAATTGGATAATAGTATTTGACTATTTATTTGTCTATTACATTTTCGGGACAGATAAAGGGGAGGTTCGGGTACCCATAAACCGGTTTAACCCTACCGCTGACTTTTGCTAGTGCCGGTACCAAGTCCGGCTGTCCCGAGTTCCTATCGTTGTCTACGTTTGTCTTTTGTATTATACGTATGAAAAGGAAAGGAAATGGGGTAAATGTCAAGGAGACAACATCCCATATCCAGGTTAAAACGACCCAAAACAAAGCATCTAGGGGTCACCGTACGGTCTTCAACACAGTGAGGAACCTCACACCATATAGCAAGCCCTAAATGGCCCAAAAGGGTAAAAAATTGGATAAATCAATGGAAACGAACCACATCCAATAACCCAAATATCAAGAAACTAAAATTTTATAAGAAGACACGGACAAGCCAATCACCAACATATTCAGGCGCAAAAATTGAGGCGGGGTTAAACTCGTTTTCTTGGATCCAAACCCTCCCCTATGTGTGGTGAATGGCTAAAAAATAAATACACAAAAAGACTCACAGTAAAAAACGAGTTAGAAAAAAATCCAACTTATCAAGATGAGTACCTTTACTTGGATCCAAACCCTCCCCTATTTGTGGTGAATGGCTAAAAATAAATACACAAAAAGACTCACAGTAAAAAACAAGCTAGAAAAAAATCCAACTTATCAAGATGAGTACCCTTACAATAAAGTACATAAAACATGAAGACAATACACACAGGTACTGTCCAGACAAATGCCTGCAGCTACTGACAGCTAGCTAAGGACATAATTTCCGTTGACCATGATATCAAGCCTTCTTAAATATGAAACTTCGATTGAAATACTTCTGAATAGATTTGGTATAACGACGTCATCAATTATGGAAGAAGAACATGATATTGTGCAATGCCAAATACTGCCAATATGAAAAATTACTTAAATTTAGTTATGGTGTAAAGTATTTAGGAGATGATCAATATTTTTGCCATCAAGAACCAGAAGTAACGATTTAACAACAATGCTGTATTTATATCCTTTATGAATAAGTTTGTTCAACGGATTAATAAGTTTTGAAGGACAATTTTAGAATTTATGCGCTTTGCAAATGATATTGCCATAGAAGTTTGGATGTGAAATGCCCTGATGTATAAGAGCCCTGCATGTAGAGTCAAATTTTCTTAATAATTCAATGTATCCTTAATAAAATTTAGAGAATGTTTTTTATCAATTTATGATATCTAAACCCTTGATGCAGAAGTTTTTCAGTGAGACAAATATTTCGCTCGTTGAAGTCAGAAACATCACTACATACTCGTGCATATCGAACAAGTTGTGAAATGTAGACCCCGTAAGAAGGGGCTAACGGAACATCGCCGTCGAGATGGGGAAAATTGACTATAGGGAAGGAGAAGTCATCCCTTTTATCATTAACATTAGTGTTTAACTTTCCTTGATTTATTGATATATCAAGATCAAGAAAAGGAGTATAATCACTGCTGATATTGGATTTATTTAAAGTAAGTTCTGCAGGATAAATTTCATCTGTAAATTTAGAAAATTCAGAATTGTTTAAAGCCAAAATATCGTCCAAATATCTATATGTATTGTTAAATTTATCCACTTAATGCTAATTAGAAGGGTCTTTTTGAATTTTTGCCATGAATTGGGACTCGTAGGAATAAAGAAATAAATCTGCTATGAGAGGTGCACCGTTGGTACCCATAAGAATACCTATTTTTTGCCGATAGACTGTATCACCGAAACGAACAAAAATATTATCAAGAAGAGAATTTAATGCTTTTATCATATCCTGACAAGTTCAGTTGGTATATTTGTCATGTCTGTCGTCACTGAAAAACGATTTAAATGTACTGCAACAAATGTACATACGTCCTGATTTTTTGAAGGACCATTTGATCAAATACGAAAATTTCTCTTTGATGAGTGTATGCGGTATGTAGTATATAGGTTAGAAAAATCATAGCTATCGACGGAGGTGAATGCTTCATTAACAGATCGAAGTCTTTCCAAAACGAATTTTTAACACTCCAAAAGTAGTTAATTCCACTGTATTCATAAT